>WAAE01020629.1:624664-720423 GCA_013400495.1 Nicator chloris
TGGGATGGGATGGGATGGGATGGGATGGGATGGGATGGGATGGGATGGGATGGGATGGGATGGGATGGGATGGGATGGGGGCAGGGTGCAGCACACCCTGCTTCGATGCCAGAGATGTGCCCCTTCCCAGCACCCAGCATCCCGTCCCTGCTGCCCTGTGCAGGAGTCGCCCTGCCGGCTCCTGCCAGCTCCATTTGCAGCACATCCCACTCTGCCGTGCCAGGGCAGGGGGTTGCTCTGTCCCACGTCAGGATCAGGCCCTGTCTCTGCACACAGTGGTCACTGCAGGGGAAGGGTCATCATTTGGGGTTGGCTGATGCATTTTCCTGTGTAAACCATGGAGCAAAACTGGGGTTATGAACAGGATTCCCATTCAGGATGCATATCTCTAGCAGGATGCCTAAATCATGTTCAGGATTTCTAAAACCATCCTGAGTCACTGACTTGGCAAGATCTGATGATGCAACTTGCTTCTCATAGTTTCTGAACTTCCTCTTCCATCCTGATTTTGAACTTTTAGCATCACTGCCTTGATTTAGGCACAGATGTACCTATCATGGGAAGCTCACAGAAAGATTAGTGTCCCCCTGCTCTGTCCCTCTGCCCAGCTAAGGGAATGGCCACATCTGCTGTCAGCACAAATCAAATATAAAATTACTGTGAGTTACTCAAAGATATTCCTGGGTAAATTGGATTTTGGTTAACTCACACTTTATTAGTGCAATAGGGCTATGGGCTAAGGGAAATTGCAGTAAACATCTACATTCTTAATGCAGACAGGTACAACACCCTTAATGCTCTACAAACAGCACTTCTTTAATGCAAAGAAACCTTGTGATGTCAAAAAGGTGAGGAAAATGGCTGATAAGGCACCCAGACTTCTGTGCCATTTTTTAAAATCAAATTGCCAGACAGTCTCACTAAGGTGCTGTGTCATGTCTCAAAATTTTAGGATTCCCACAATCACAAACCCCCCGAAGCCCTTAATGTTATTTAGTGTGTGCTGGTGCTGCAGGAGTTAACCAGTGGAGAGGGTGGCATCTGCATAGGGCTGATTTGGGGAAAAAAAATTAAATTCAGCTTAGCTGAGTCTGGGTGGGATTTGGGGAATGGCATTTCTGAAGGGAAACCTGTCCTGGATTGGAGCTGACATGCTGTGGAAGGGGCATCTTACCAGAGGCTGGTGAGGCTCTAATTCACACCTAGAAACATCCCTCCACAAGGCACAGGTTATTTATCACTCCTATCTTGATGCTTTCCCCCTATAGTGGTGCAGGAGGGTGATGGGTGGCCCTTGGGGCTACCCATGGGTGCTGACACCTTGTCCTGGCCACCACACCACCACGACCTGGCCTTGTGTGGAGCCACCCTCCCCAAGGCTACACCAAAGCTGCAATAATTTGCTCAAGATGAGCTTTTCCCCATTGTTGTTGTTATTATTATCATAAAAATTATTATTGAATATTTCTACACACGGCATATGGGAGCTGCATCCAGCCCCAGCCTGTTCTGTGCAGTTTTTCCTATAAAAGAAACACCATATGATTGATCCTTTCCTTTCTTGCTCCAGAATCTATTTCCCACAGGGGTGGATGTGTGCTGGGAGCCATCCTACCTCTCTCCCCTGATTCAGGGGGCCTTGGGATGCCTGAGCCCTATTGCAAACTCCTCTGAGTACCTCTGAGGTGATGAAATCACGCAGGTGCATTTCTGTCCCCCTCCCTGGGACAGCTCAGTGCCATGTTCACGCTGTTCCAACGACACCCAGAGTCCTTACAGGCTTCCCTGCTGTGCCTCTGGGTGTATCTGTACATGGATTTCCATGTGCACACACCCAAATATGGTATTTTCTGGAAAGGTGGTGCCACAGTGTCATGATGCTGGCTAAACCCCATCAAGTTGTCATTCCCATTAATGCCTCCCTAACCCCAGTGTCTTGGTGAAGAGTGACCACACCACACTTGGGCTTCAGAAAAGCCATGGAGCTCTTTTCTCTAACTCCTGGTTTTATTCTCCCTACATGAGTGCAGCATTTTAAGGCAGGTTGAAGCTCAGCATCACCCTTTTTATTATCTCTAACCATTTCTTTGCATCGTGGCAACACAGAACTTTCACAGCACAAACAAGGAATCCAAGGAATAGATGGATTTCCTCGCTATGAAATAAGTAAAGCAGATGATTGAATTAAGTTTCATTTCCCTGCCTGGTTCAGCAGCTCTCTCTTGCTCTATTACATTTCCTGACTTGCCTCAGCAGCTCTCTTACCCAGCTCTGTGACTGCCTGAGCAGGTGATGCTCTTGGGTTTCCCTCTGCATTTGAAATCCTGGCCTGACCCTTTTGCACAGGGCCAAATGCTGCTCTCAATTCCCCTGGGTTAATCCGGAGTAAATCCCTGGGATTAACTGGATTTAACCCTGTGCTGGCTGAGCGCTGTGTGCAGCCCTCACTGCTGGTGTTGCCCAGGATCTACTGGGATCTGTGTCCTTGCCAGGAGCCACAGGTTGGGTAAAGAGATGCTGAATAAACCAATAAACCACACCACACTCCACAGGCAATGGCAGGGCAACCACGTCCCGATGGAGGAGATCCACCCAAAATCACCCAAAGTCATCCTTCTGAGCAAAACCATCTCTTCTTCCCACTTTCACATCTTTCCTCCCACTCTGCCTGCCCTGAGAGATTCGCTGCACAGTTTATCAGGATTTATTTTATTTTCATTTTCTCTAGTTTCCTCCCTAGAACACATGACATCCAGAACTGGGGTTTGGGCAGCTGTGCCCATCCCATGCAGGGTATTCCCTGCTCTCCCCTGCCCTCCTTGGGATGGAGGCACATGGTTTTGTTCTAGTGGTTTTTGTCTGGGAGCCTGGGTGAAACGTTCAGGGCCTTTGTTTGACCAAGCCCAGGCTAAAAGCCTGTATGGGACTGGTTTTTCTACCTGCTGGGTGTTTTCTTGGCCTGAAGTGAACGAGAGGAAGTTCTGCCTCTGTGGGACCCAGGAAAGGAGCTGATTTAATTTTTCTGAAACTCTTTTCATGTCCATCATCCCCTGAAGATGCTGTGGCTCCAGCTGGGTGCGGAGGGCACAAAGTGTGGGGTGAGGATGACTCTGGTCCTGCCAGCCTTGGATGGTGGGGGGCTTTGGGGTCACTCACCCTCTGCCTTCTGCACAGCCTGCCGAGCTACTTCCCTCTGTCTGCATCCCTACCCCATCCTTCCTGGTCAGGCACGGCCTGGAGTAACTCCCTTTAGCTCTCCCCGTGTGCAGCTGAGGGAGAAGCGCTCACCTCTCACTCCCCAAAGCCTCCTCTGTCTCCTCCACCTCTATTCCACCCTCACCAGCAGAACCCTTCCCCCTGGTGCAGGAGGCTGCTGCAAAAAGAGAGCAGCAAGCCCCAAAGACGTGTCATTGTGCTAAGTGCTTTCAAACCTTGCAAGATGTCACTGTGTCACAATTTCAGTTCATTAGGTGGCGCAGGGAAGACGCCGTGACATCAAAGCGCTCCTTTTCCCTATAGAAACGGGAGCAGCTCTTTTGATCTCAGCCCCCAGCATCCCCCCCAGATTAATATTTACTTGTACAACCCAAACCTACGGGGATCCTGTGCTTGATTCTGCCATATGTTCTGGGGCGCGTTTCCTTGCTTCCCTGCTTTTCTTTGGGAGGCGGTTTGTCGGCGGGGGGAGGAGCAAGCAGTAATTTTTAGATGTTTATTTATTTCCCTGCTACCCTCTGCTCCTCGGGCACAGCAGGGGAGGGCACCCAACCTATTTCGTGTCAACCAGTTGCTTTGAAGCTTGCCACAATCAAATGCTTTTATTTTGGGGAACCCGGCCAGCTGTTTGTTTGCTTCCCTGCCTTATATTGATTCAAGGAGATAATCCCCCAGGCCCCACGTGCTTAATCTGGGAGCTGCTAACATTGCATGAGATATCAAAACAGTCCCTTTGCCCCTGGATTGCTGGGATATTTATGGCTGAAAGCAGAGGTTTAGAGCATAATGCTCATTTTCGGAGCAGCACTGAATGCAGATGTGTGGCTCAGAGCACAGACTGCTGGGGACTTTCGTGGGGATATTGTAGCTCTAATTCGGTGACAGAAAGTGGCCTTGTGCTTTGTATTGTAGGAGTGTTTGGGTATAATTTGGTTCCCAGTGAGTCATTAGGATTTGTAACGTCAGGTTCAGCCACTGGCAACATCTGAGCAAGAGCAATGGATGCTCCCTGAGAGTCCAAAATGCAGGGCAGGAATTCAGGATGGGGAAAAACTCATCACAAGTGTGAAACCCCCCAAAAGAGGGACCAAACCTCAAAGCCAATTTGAGCAGGATCTGGCTCTTGCTGCGTTAGCAGCTGACAAAATGGAGTGGAAATGAATTCAATTCAGAGACATCTAATTTAATGAGAGACTCTCTAAGAATAATTTTGCCGCAGATGCTTAAAGTGATTTCAACTTGAAAAGCAGGAAAGACAGACAAGATGATAGAAAATGACTATGGAATTTATACCTTCCCCTCCTTGCTTTAAGCCCTGCACATCCTGTGCGTGTCCTGGCATGAAAGCCTGAGAAAACCTTGTGCAAGCAAAGCTATTTCTCCTTTTATTTTCAGGGTTTTATTGCCCTGACACAAAGAGGTGGCCACTGAAGGTGTACACAGCCACCTGTCCTGCACCCACAGGGACCAGCCGGGGGGCAAAATCTGTAGGTTTTTTGATGATTTTTTTTTAGTGATGTTTTACGTGCTGCTTGCAGAGTGCAAACAGGCAATATGTAAATGGTGTACTTTGGGTATCAGTCATTCACACCATCCTGGGGAGCTCTAGATGATACTTCTGTGCCCTAAGTGCTGTTTGGGAAGGCAGATCTCAAAAGTCCTGACACAGAGACTGTTGCTGATAATAACACATGACCACTATTCTTTCTACTTTTTTTTTCCCCCTGCATTTTTCCTTCCTGCTGTTTAGGGGGTTTAAACAGCCTTGATTTTCTGTGGCTGACAACACACCCCATATGCTATTTATCTTGTCAGAACTCTCTCCCTCTGCCCTCAGCTCCCATTTTGTTCTCATTAATAGTGATTATGAAAAATGGGGCTAAATACTTACTTTCATATGATTTATCCAAATGTTGAACTGCGTAATTGGAGAAGCTAAGACATTATCCCTTCAGATTCTGTCAAGACTCAATTTCTGCATTCGATTTAATTTTGAGACTCATGACCCTTAGCAGTACATGTATTTATTGCCTTTATGGTGGCTCGGCTGTACAATATATCTATCAATCACAAGCAGGAAGCTGCATATTATTTATAAGGATTTCAATAGTCAGTGTTTTTTAAGAACACTTGTCCTTAGCAAGCAGTTATTAACACAGGGCCCCTAGATACAACAAAATTGAAAGTCAGCTGGAAGGAATGCCCTTATAATGAAGATATTTAATAACTGGCATCAGGCTCTGATTTTCCTTTTGATGACAGAAGTGACGCATGCGCAAAGGCAGGGGAGAGCTTTGTGCTGCAGAAACCTCGTCTGCCCCTTCCAGGGCCTGATCCCTTCCACTTCCCACTGGAAATGGCTCTATGCCTAAAAGGCATTGATGCACAGACATCTCAAATTTGGTGCTGCCTTCCTGAGCTCCCTTGTTATTTCCTGTGCACACACACACACACACACGGTGCTTACAGGAGCCACGGCGCTGCCTCACAGTGATTTGGTGCATCCCTGTCCCTTTCCTAATCCATCATTTCCACGCCTGTTTTTCACAAATCACTTTTGCCCAGCGTTGGCCCTGGTGGCAGCTGAATGCAAATGCTTCTCTGCAGCCAAGAGTCTCCATCCTATGGATTGTCAACTGGGATTGAATGCCAATCTCCTCGAGGCTTCGGAGCTGCGGTGAGGCATCAAAGCACCACAGAAACTCAACCCTGCCATTGCCAACACCACCACCCCACTTCCCAAATCAACCCTGACACAGTCTTGAAATTGTTCATAAAACGAGTAATCGAGCTGCTAATATTTGCAAACACCATTTTGGAAAAAAAAATGATAATAGGGCAACCATCAGGGAGTATAGTTAATGTATAAAACAATTAGTGTAGTCAGAAGCTTAAGTAAGAGCCATAGTGGTAACAAAAGCATTACTGTACAGAGCAGCAGTGTGCAATACAGAGGAGATTTTATTTGTGATGCCAGGATGGAAAAACTCTAAGAGGAAGCTGAGGCATTTTCACCAAATTTTCACCAACAGTCTCTTTCCTTGGCATGAAACCTGCTAACACACGTGTACACACCCACACATATCTCAAACAAGTACAGCTTGCACTTCGTACCACTTGTTGTAGAAATTAATATGTTTATTTAAAACACACTTATTTGCTGTCAGCTATCCTATGTCAGTGGTCATCTCTCTTTTAAATGCTATATATATAAAATAGTAGCAATTTCAAATCCTAACAGCAGCAATCAGCCAGGAGAGCTTTGGTTCAAGTGGGCCTTTTAAACAAAAGCTTCCCAGTGCCATTTTTGATAAGGATCTAACTGCTCATCATTTGTTTTGCAGCCAGCCAGAGTCTTGGGCACAGCTCTTCCCTTCCTGTGAGACTCTTGCAGGGAACAATAAGAACATTGATTTTTGTTTTTAGACTCGTAACACCACAATTATTTCCCCCCACTATATTTTCTCCAGCGTTTGGTGGGGTTTGCTCAGCTTTAATTGCTACAAAGCTCTCCTGTTTTCTGTTGTTAGCACTAAATCCGTGCCCTGTTCTCTGGCGCCCGGCAGTGGTTGGGACATTTTATTGTCTCTTTAATCCCAAATCTTCTGCTGTGCATCTTCCTTGGCAAGCAGGAAAAACTGCTTGGAGTACCCCAAAACACAGAGAAAAAAAATGAAGGATATAAAGAAAAGGGCTGGCTGGGACATCCTGGTTTAATATCTGTGGAGCAGGAGCTGTTTGCTGGGAGAGGGGTGCTGGGAAGGAATTTTTCTGGCTTTAGTTTAAGGATGAATGTGAGAGTGGAAGTAACTAAAACAGCTTAAGTGGAGTGCCTTGGGTTTATTCAGAAAAGTTTCTGTCTATGCAGCCAATATTGTCACCAATATTTTTTTTTAAACCTCTCATTTTAGAATATCCCAATTTTCCTTGTAGTGAACATTTTTTAATGTGTACAAGATATTTCAGTGCTTTCTCTCCCTTTAATTTCAAAAAGTTAAGAAAAAAATTCATAATACTTTTATCAGCTTTAATAAAAACATTGTCACTCTAGTTTTGGGCTTATGCTATGATCTGTGTATTAGTAGACCCCAAAGCCAGCAAAATTATATCTCCATTTAAATAAATGAAGAGATTGATCTGCTGTGTCATTCCTTCTGGTTGGATTGTACGTGGAACAAACAAAATAACAATACTCAGGTCATCAAGCACTTTACATTAAAACTTGGTTTCACATTGTTCCAAATTCTAACCACTTTTAACACAAATTTTAAACAGAATGACCGGCACTCATTTCTAAGAAGAAGATCAATGAAAATCAGGAAGCTGTGTCCAGTAAATAACTGGTTTTGGAGCCTGTCTCATAGCACTTTCTGGGTATTTCCCCCTCACGCTGGGATTTGCAAAGGGCTGTGTCCTCTTCCCTGTGAACTTTGCATTTATCCATTTCTCTAGTGCTCTCTGGCTCCTGTGGGAAATCTCTTTAATGCTGGAAATCCTGAGGTTAACTAGCTACAATTGGTATTTATTAATTAAAAGCATTAGCTGGTCTGGAGGCTGAGCAAGGATGGGTTTCTCATCCAAGAGATCCAGGGGTTTTCCTGGGAGAACAAAATCAGCTGAGCCCAAAGGGTGCCATCCATTCCTGGGTGAATCACCAGGCCCCCTTTGCTGCATCAGGGATGCAGGAGACCTCGTCCCTTCATGCCAGTGTCCCTCACTGCACTGACCAGCAAGTCCTGGTTGTTATTATTAAAGGTTTTTTTTTGAATTCTATCGCTTGCCTTTTTCACGGCCAGGCAGTCACCTGTCAGCATCAATTACGGGAGTTAATATTGACGTCCTCTTAAAAGAGGTTTAAATATTAAAGTGAAAAGGGACTTGCTCTGGGCTTCATCTCTTTGTGGTGCTCGTCAATAAAACCTGAACTTGCAGGAGAGTTGTCACAGCGATGTTTTGTGTCTCGTGCTGACGCGATGCCCGAGCGGCAAATGTTGCCGGAATTTTTCAAATGAGCAAACTGCACTTATTAATTATGGTAATAATGACGACTGCACAGAGCTGCTCCGAGGGAAACAATAGCTGAAACTTGCTCCTTGCAAAAGGGACAGCACAGGAGCTGTTGCCTTTGTTGTTTTTAGAGGCTTTAATGTAGGAAAAAAAAATCATCTTCTGCTTCTGGGGAAACAGCCATTCACAAACACAAACCTGGACCCTCAATATGCATATCTTTATTTTAACCACCATGGTATTTATTGATTTTCCCTGCAATTATGCAGTGCTGTATTTATTTGCAGCAGGGCTCTGCTGTGCCATATATTAAACCTCCCTTCCTCCAGTGGTGGCTCTTTAGAAAAATGCTTCTGATTTCCCCTCAGAGTATGAGGTCAATAGGCCATAACTTATGATTTTGAACCTATAGCCAGACCTAATTTATGGATCATTTCTGGTTTCTTGTGTTTAACTGTTTCTGGGAGAGGGTTTCATCAGAGACAGGGATCAGGTCCATGAGCACAGCTGAGATCCAGACCTATGGACTGTATGAAATCTCAGGGCAATGCTAGAGCTAATTCAGACGTGCTTCTCTATAAATTATGTATAATTCTTCTGAAAAATGTTTGTATTTCCTAGTATAACTCTAGATTATCTCACTAAAACAAGGAAAATATTAAGAAAGCCAGTTCTCATGTATCAGAAATTAATTTTCATTTGCTAAGCACCGAATGCATTTAATTCTCAAATTTTATTTATTGGGCTAATATTGACAAAATAAGGATTTGCTTTCCTGACTCCACAACTTCGGCAATACTTGCCATGGGTGTAAGGTGAAGGTTTTACATTTGAATATGTAAACATGAAAAAGCAACAGTCTCCTGCTCACTGGCATGACGAGGTTTGCATCGCCCAGCGTGTGCTGGGAGGTCAGGGTGATGCTGCAGTGGGCAGGATCACAGAGGGGTGACTGGACCGGGGTTCACACGCTCTTTGCTCTGACTCAGGGAGCTCAGGAAAGGGCTGCTCCCCAATTCCAGCAGATTTTGGATCAGGCACAGAGAAAGCTGGGTGTATAAACGAGGCCAGCACGGGCTGCCTGTGCAGAGGGGGGCACTGGGAGCTGTCCAGGCCGGGGCCGTGGCATGCTGCATGCTTCAGTTCATTTTTGACTCAACTGCCTGAGCAGCTCCTGGGAGCGAGCCCCTTGTGCCTTCCACCACCAAAACCATCTGCTAGAGCTGTGCCTGGAATCGCCTGGGCCTCCGGAGACAGCAGGGAGGGAAAAAAATAAAAAAGGCAAAGTGAAATTCTTCCCTGGAAAGAAGTAAAGTAAATAATTAAATAAATGAAAGATTTAACCCCTTTGATCCCGAATGAAGTTTGTTTTTTTTTGCAGCCCCAGCACAGGTCGGGCAGGGGCTGGGTCGGATCCATCCTTCAAGAGCTCGCTGATGGTACCGGGGGCCCGGAGGTTCGCCAGGTGCCCGGAGGGCGTGTGGAACATGCCAGGGAACAGATAAATGGTGCAGTCAAAAGCTCCTGATGAGGGTCGGATGTGAAGCCGTGCCAGGTGCACTCAGCAGCCGCTCTGCAGCCCCGGCTGCGTCAGCACCGAGCGTGCCACCATCGCCCTGGGCTCTGCACAGCCAGGCACGTGGGATCTCAGCAAACACGGCAGCAAAAATGCCATGGGAAGTGCAGCCTGGGGGCCGAGCTCCTCGTCCCATCCCTGGCTGCACACACGGAGTGAGTGTGTGAGCGCTGATGCCCACGGCAGGCTCTGACCCCTGCGGCAGCGCCCAGGCACCGCCGGGTGACTTGAAAACCAACCCACAGCCTTTAATTCTGGATTTATGGCTGCTGCTGATCCTAAGCTAACCTTTTGCCATTAGAGTGCCTGAATGCAACTTTGGGGATTAATAAACGGGAAAAGCAGAGACCTTAACTGTCAGGAATATAGTGGATGTGCCCGGCACTAAAACCAGCAGCCATAAACCATGGAGGAGTTCTCCTCACCTAGAGGAAAAGCTGTCCTGGTGGATAGGGTTAACAGCATGCGGCCACAGTGCCCAGGGACACAGCCGTGGCTCCAGGCTCCAGCACCTCCCTTGCAGGAGCCCAAGGAGTTAAAGCCAAGCAAACCTCCTCACGCATTTTATGTCACAACTCCCCCTTTTTTTTTGCCCGTGTGTGTGTGTGTGACCAAGCCAAGTTCTTTTTTAGCTCTACCCTTTTGAAAACTGCTGGTTACAGATAAATTAAAATGCCAGAGCTGAAATTGCCCACGTTAGCCCCTAAGGGAGCCTGCACTGTCATCTTTCATTAGATGCTGATAGACCAAAAGCCCAAGGCAAAGTGAAAGCTGGTTCCTAAGAAAGGGCTGGGAGCCAGGAGCTGCATCTCTCTGCTGTAATCTTGCATCTCTGTCCTTTTAAGTTTAAGCTGAGCAATGCTTTCTTGGACATGTCTGTTTTCATACTGCAAATTTCAGTCTTAAAATCAACAGCAAATATGAGCAGGGTAATCCACAGAGTCCTAAATTGTCAAGACAAGCCAGTGCATTTTCTCAGAGCAATCTGATGGTTTTGTCTGGTGTCAGCCCTTACATCCTCCAGTGCAGATGATATGTTTGGACGGTTTAATAAAGAGCTGTTTAGAAATGTGACTGTTATTCTTTTTTTTTTTAAAAAATACAATCACAGAATCTTTCAGTAAGAAAAGTGGGATTTTCCCCGTGCTTCTTTCATCCCTTTGCAGGAGGGGGGGTGTCTTGGTGGCCTTTGTGAGGTGCAACACAGAGGTGACATGGTCTAGTCTAAAAAAAAATCAAAGTCTGAAATTACGCCTGCACAAGGAGCTTAATAAACCATAAAGGCCAGTGGCTTTCCAGCATCCTTTCACTTTGTGTTTGTATTAGAGATGTGCTATGACTTAGGAAAATGGGGCTTGTCCTGGCTGTGCACAGGCACCGAGCAGTGGGCAGGATCCTCTGAAAGGAACAACAGCCCAAATCCAATCCCTTACGAGCAACACAAACTGCATTTTGCTTCTGTGCCCAAAGGATAAAGCTTCCTCATTTTCCCAGGGGCAGTGAATGGATGAGGAGGCTCTTGGACATCACCCCTGTGCTACCTTATCCCTACAAAATCCTGCTGAGGAAATCGAGCTGGGAAACCATACTGGGATGCCCAGCTGCTGTAACCTTTGGGTGTCTGGCCACCATGAATTTCAATAGCAGGTGCCTGAATATGGTGTCTTTCAAGGCATGCAAAAGTGTTGAAAGCCTGGAGAAGCCAGCCCAGTTGGTTTTGCTCATCTGTCGCTCTAGGCAGTGAAATAATTTACTCCATTTCCATCCACTTTCTTCTCTTTATTTGTATTGAGTTACGATGGGGAAACGAGCCGCCTTAGATGTTGCTTACTTTCCTGGAGTCAGCAAGGCTTTAGTTTTCAGACCATTATATCTCTGTGCTCCTAACCTCAGTGGGCTTTTTTTTTTTTTTCTTTTCCTAGCTGCTCCTGAATTAATTTTTATTCTGTGTATACAACACAAAGCAAACATCCACCCAGCAAAGTCCAGCTTTTCTCTCTGCGGCAGGCAGGACACTTCACTGCGTGACACCCACAGTTGATTGAGTGGAGGAAGCCGGACTCAAAGTAAAGAAAACTGCAAAATACATTGTTCAGAAAGTTATTGGGCAAGGCCGTGGGGAATGAGTTTCCATTGCACTACAGCTCCAGGGGAGGCAGTAATAATGAGCTGCACTTAGCAAAAGCAAATACCTGTGACAGCTCGGTGGAGGTGCGCAGGGCTGGGGCTGCTGCGCTGCCTCAGCGCTGTCAGCTGCACCTCTCCAGGTTGTGTAAGGAGGAGGAAAATTTTGGCTTCGTTTCTGGGGAGTTTCTGCTATGTGTGACCGCTTCAGTGGAAGGCATTGTGGTAGGGATGGAGCGAGAGATCTTAGCAAGGACAAACATGGCTGCAATGCAGTAATTTGGCATTTAAATTATAAATTTTCTTTCTGAATTCCAAACTTGCTTCCAATATGCAATGAGAAAGGTACTTCCATGGGCTTCATGAACAGCACTGCCACTGTTCTGTCTGCCCAATTTCACTCTTTCTCACTTTTTAAATAAATGTATACTCATATGCTGCAGATCAAGCCTGTTGCCAGGGGCTCTTGTTTTGGATAAAGCAGGGGGTTTATTTCACATACATGATCCAAATAAGAAGCAGATCAGACTTAGGATCTCATTATGGTCACTTCTCCTGACTCTGGATGATTTTCATCTTCATCTGGAAGGGTGGTGAAGGGTGTGCATGCACACAGCAAGCCTTTGGGATGCCCAGCAAGGATGCAGCCCTATTTCCTTGCCTAGGTCCTCAGACCATCCAGCATCCATTGTACATGGAAAGGCCATGAATGGAACCAGCCAAGCCTCCAGCAGTTTCCAACAGGAGCCTGGGAACAGCCACCAGGCTGTGATGGTCCTGACTAGGTGCAGGTCAGGGTGCAGAGGTGGGTGCTCTAAAGAACCTTCCTCTGCCACGGAGCAAAACTGTGGGGTTGCCAGAAGGGCAAATTTAGACTAAATTCAGAAACGCCGTTTAGCTTCCTGACTTATAGAAGAGGGTAATCACACTCCCTTTACATGGGTATCATGCCGTTTAATTAGTAAATGATTAATTTGCTAATGATCTCCCTGGCATGGAAAGCGCTGCTGAACAGCTTCTTTTCCCAGCCATGGCAATCTGTGGCAGAAGGGAGGTACATCTGCACCTTCCCAGGCCCGTTTGGTTGCTCCTCCATTCCTCCAGTGCTCTGCCCACATCTGTGCACTGGGTAGAGGCTGCTCTGGGACCCCGTTCCTTCAGCACCTCTGAAATGAGGCAGGAAAGCTTTTGTGAGCTGAGCCATGCATCACTGCTCTCCAGCAGGCAAAAAGAAATGTTTCCTCAGAGCTGGCCAGGAGCTGGGAACTGAGGATCAGCTCTTCTGGCAGCCCCCGTTGTGCCTTGCTCAGAGCCACCTGCAGAAGAGACACGTTTGCAGGGCAAACTCGGACATAAAACATGTTGTTCTGCTCTGCAAACACTCAAATGTCTCAAATTCTGTTTTATTCACGATTTCAGCAAATGAGATTATCAGTGAAAAGGAAGCAGAAGTGAATTACAGCCTTGCTTGGGAAAAGGGAGAGAGACTCATTTAAGCCAATTTCTCCAATCAAGAGAAAAGGCTGTTTGAAAAACAGACCAAAACAAGAGTGGTTTCCTTGTAGAAGGAGTTGATCAGAACAGCATTTTCCATAAAAAGGGCTTGAGATGGACCTTGAGAAGGCTGGGGCTGGCCTCAGAGCACATTGTACCTTTGCAGCACACTCTGCAGCAATCCCATACCCTGGTGTGGCTGTTTCTCCACGTTCCTCTGGCCCCCAAGGGGTTATTTTGTCACAGAGACAGATGAAAAGCCCAGAAGGGCTTCCCTTTTCCTGACCCTGCTCCAAAGGTTCCCTGACCAAGATGAATCTGTTCCCTGGCCTCTGGGATCACCCAGGTTTCAAGCAGAGGCAGGGTTCATGCCTGTCCTCTGCTATGGGTCCTGCCCTTCTAATGCTTGTGAGCAGCTTATCTGCCTTTCCTTATCTCAATTCTTTCCTTCCTTCCTTCCTCAGGATTCCCTCCTTACCCTCACCTTCCTGCCATCCTTTTCCCCAGGCCATCTAAGCCTCCCTTGTGAGGAGCCGCCCCTTTTACAGCTTTTTGCCTGAAGTCACATAATCCCAAGCAAGTGCCTTTTTGAGGGCTCTTGACATTAAAAAGCTCCTGTTTTGGAGCCTAATGGAGAAGTATAACTGTAACATCAGCATTGTGGCACTGGGAAAAAAGCCACTGCAAATGTGAGCAGAACTGGAGCCTTCACATCTTGAGTGGCTTCATGCTCCTCAGGAAAGCTTGGCACAAAAATACACTGCCTTTTGTGTGCAAAGCTGTGCACTCAGCCTTGCAAACTGGTGAGATTGACTTAAAAATAATGATGTTTTAAAACAGAGTAAAATGCATTTTGGGCAACTTTCATCTGCTCCTTGGCTTTGGAGTGGTTTGCAGTTTGGCCCTGGGGACTACTTCAATCCCATTTCCAAGTTCTTCTCTGTACCCTGAAGGGCCAGACATCTACTTGAAGAAATCAAATCAAATCTGAGATTGCCTGAAACCCCACAAAAAGACTGATACTTTCAAAACCAAACAAAATCTTCACTCCAAGTGGAAGCTGGGTCCAGCCTGACAACAAAAATCACAAGTTGGCACTGCAGCCCTCCCAGCGAGGCATCCTGGCTGATTAGTGCTGCTGCCTCATTAACATGCATACCGTAATCTCATTTGCTCCAGGACTGCTTTGATGTTAATTCCAGCGTTTTGGTGCAGTGTGGTGCTGCACTCTGCGTTTCCAGGCTAGCATTCCTCCCTTCTGCAGCCCAAGCCTTTTCTTTTTTGTGAGTCTGTCTTTCCTGTGGCCACTAAAGCACTGGTCACCTTCATCCTCCCAGCCCTGTGGCTTTGCCCCCTGATTTCCAGCTAGCCCCATACTGGTTATGCTTTGCTTTCCACAGAATTTTCCCTCGCTGTTATTTTCCAGCCATTCTTTCATACATTTTTTCAGACTAAGAGCACCTTTTCCCCAACCCCTGTAACTCTTAGATAGGATATTCAACCATGAAAATTGTCCAGTTTGGGAACAAGAAGCCATTAAATCCACTGAGCAGTAAATCCCATTAAATACGCTGAGTAGTAAATCCCACTTACTCCAATGAGAAAATAAATGCTCTGGTGCAGGATGGACAAGGGCATAAGCAGATGTCCAGTGAGGTGGGGGACCGAAGTTTAATGGTCATTACAGGGAGCTGAGCTATCAAGAGAGCCAGACATGCTGCCAGGGTTGTCTGGGGCTGGAGTACAGGTTTTGTTCAGAGCAAGATGGAGACTTCACCTCTCCACAAAATCAATCATTTTCACACTTCCCCAGTGTGGATGCCAGATATTCTGGGTATTTATCATGGTGAGGGCTCAGAGCTGCCTCAAAACATGGGCAGGGCCAGAAAAACGAGGCTGCTTTATTGTCTGGGAGATCAATGACTTTAATAATTAGCATCTTACTTACACATGATTTCTATACTCAATTTGAATCTTAATTAGAGATGGAGAGGGGGATTTAGAAACCCTGATGTAGCTCACGAGACACTAATGTAGCTCACGAGTGTCTCCCGCCTCCTTGGAGGAGGAGACCCTGTGGTGAGACCTGTGACAAACCTGCTGCAGCATCAGGGACCTCACCCTGAGCTTTCTGGGGAGCACCCGGTCCCTCTGGGGAGGACATTGGAGCTGGAGGGTCCCAGAACTGAGTCCTGTACACTGAGAGAGCCCCAAAGCACAGCTCCAGCCTGCAAAGGGGAACACACCATGGCTTGAGGATGAGGCAGAGGGTGCTGCTCAGACCTGGAGCTGCTCTGCATGGGGCTGAGGCTGAGGGTGCTGCTCGAACCCAGAGCTGCTCCAGATGGGGCCGATGATCCCACTCAGCCCTAGTGTCTGCCCTGAGTGCTCAGCAGCTGTAAAAATCCTCTGCAGTTTAGGGCCAAGAAAGGGATGGAGGGGCCGTCAGTGCAGGCAGGCAGCTTTAAACCTCAGCCTACATGTCTTTACACAGGGACATGCATTAAAAAAATGCGAGGCATTTGAAGCCCACCATTTTAATTAAACTGATTTAACATCCGAGCTCGTGAGGGGCGCGGGGCTGGCAAGCACAAAGGAGCTGCACAATCACTTTGGCTCCATTGTTGACGGGCTTTTGCTCTCTGTTTGTACAATAACCTATTGAACTTTTCCAGACTGTAATTCAATACAGAATAGATCCTTGCAGGAGGCTTTTTTGGCAGGGAGCACTGAAGGCCTTGAATCAATTTCACTTTTCCAGCGTGGTTGTTTAATGTATTGATACCAGCTGGAAAAAAAAAAAAAAAAAAAGGAAAAATAAAAAGGAATCAATGTTACTTTTATTTGTCCTGAGCTGAAGCCTTTTGGTTCTGTTCTTTGTGACACTGATACCATGCAGCGTGTGGCTATTGTCCCACCTTCGCCAGGCAAAGCAAAGGCTGTTAACGCGAAACAAGGCGGGTTTTTTGTCCGTAATACTTCCCTCTTTTGCAAAGGCTTAAAAGGTTTTGTAGGAAGAGAAACGTCCAGCAATCCACCTCTGCATGGCTGATCTGGTTGTTCTAGAGATGCTGAGACAATGCTGCAGGGCTGCTGGGACTCTGGGTGCGTGGCCAAGGCAGTGCTCCAGGTCAGGCATCCCCCGTGGCTGGGGTGCGCACACGGAGCAAGGGCTCTGCCAGCTCCTCTTTGAGGATCTGTTCTGAAAACAGCCCAGGGACCTCCTGCCACGCTCTGGCAGATCCCCCGGATCAGCCCTGTGAGGGATCTGTGCTGCTCTGCCAGTGGGACACCTTCATCCTGTGCCTCCTGGGCAGCATCACGGGAGCGTCTGTGCGGCCTTGGGGCGAGTGCCAGAGGAGAGGAAGCATCAGCAGGGCTCTGGCTGAGCCGGGGCGGGCTGGCAGCACGGTGCAGCCCATCACCACGCCTGCAGGCGGCAGGATGAGGGGTGGGCAGGAGCAGGGGGGGATGAGGGGTGGGCAGGAGCGGAGGGATGCCCACAGTTCGGGTTCCCCGGCAGGAGCGCGCAGGCTCCGGAGCAGGGCGCGCAGCGCTCCAGAAGCACTCCCAAAAGACGGGGCTGTTAATTGTTACTTAAGCAATGAAGCTGTTTCAGATTGCCTGGGGTGAAGCAGCGGCGGTGGAAGGTGTTTCACTGCCAGAGTGAGAAGTGGTGTCATTTGGGCTCCTCCTTACTGGGAAACTTTTACTGGGAGTGTGAAAGAAAGCTGCGGGCTGCCCTGGAGCCACTGGTGTGACCTGTGAGAACCTGGGAGAGAAACCAGAGAATCCAGCCCGAAGTGAGCGTGCAGAGGAAAAACAAATGCCTCTTGGGTTGAGCCAATTTTCCAGACAAAACCAAGCAGGTGGGATGGGTTAGATCTCCCTGGATTGCCAGGCATCCCTGTTGAGCCACTGTGCCTTTTCCAGCCCCAGAAGAGGAACATTTCCCTGCCTTTTTCCCATCTCAGGCCTCCCCAGTCCACGCTTCCTGCGAGGTTCTGGCCTCCCTCCCGTGTGACACAGATGTCTGTGCACCAACAGAAGATGACACGTATGAGCACACATGCAGAGAGAGGGGATGTGCTTGGTGACCATTGCCAGTTTTCCTGGGAAAAGGAAAGGCTGGATTTCACAAACTCTTAGTGATGTTAAAGCACAAATCTCACTGATTGACGCTCTCAGTGTGTTTATCTGTTAGGATTTACCCCAAATGAAGAGGAGGCTGATACTGCAGCAGTTAACTGTGGGAAACAGGAGGAGTGTTTTGAGCAGAGTTTCACTTGCTGAAGATCTGGCCTTAAGAGTTAGTCTTGGGTTTAAAAGGCAGATGCTGGAGGGCAGCTTTCTGCCCTGCAAGTTACTGAGGTAGAGAGGGTAAAACACATCCCTAAAATAAATCTGTGTACGTGGCAAAAAGTCTGTTCCTCTCCCTGACTAGAAATTCAAGCTGTCTGATATTACTGTAGCGAGTCCTGGCGAACAGGACTGGGAAACACAGTCACTGCTCATAATGAGGTGCTGCAGTGTAAACCTGATCTTCATTTAGAGCGATTTCTGAAAGACAAAGAGAAATCCACCTGACGAGGTGCCGCTGAACCGTGCGGTGTACCTACAAATCAAAGCAGCACGTCCCAAAACTCAGCTGGGAAGGGGAAATAAGTGGCAGGAGGGTGGCTGAGCAGGTGGAGGCCGCCTTGCAGGAGCATCCCTGGGCAGGATGGGGCTGGGGAGGATGAAAAGTGAGGAGCATCACAGCCCCCCCCGGCTCGCTCTGCCACGCACACGCGATGCACGCCTGACCCTCAGCATCCCCTCGCTCCCCTTCCTCCCCCCTCGACTTATAAATCAGAGCAGAATTAATTCAGGCGCCGCGTTTTATTTGATAAACGTCAAAATATGTAAATACCGGGCTCTCTTCCTACAGTCGCTAAAACAAATGGAAAACACATTTATTAGCATAGAGATGAGTTTAATCAAATCAGCGGCGAGTACAAATTAGCCACAGGAAACGTAATGAGCTGGGAATTAATTAGCAGCATAATGGTAATAACTTTGCCTGCTGATTACCTTGCGGCCATGGCTCTCCCCCAGGGCTTTCCGTGGGTTCTCCAACAGCTGATCTTTTCTGTTGCAGGAGCCCCTGAACTGGAACAGCATGGCCGGCAGCTCCCGTGCAACAGACTGGAGGAGGGGAGGGAGACCGAGAGGGGGAGGGAGGGGGAAGAAAAACCGTGTGAAAGATCCACCGCCTTCACCTTCCCCTGCCACCGTCTTCACCTTCCCCAGCCACGAGCCTGGTCCTTTGGCCGTCGCTCTCCCGGTTCATCCCGCCATGCTGAGCGCTCCCTGCGCTGTGTGGGGATGCCCTCATGGGTGGTGGGCTGGCTGGGATATCTGGGTCACCTTCCCCAAGCCAATGTTCCCTCCTGGGACAAGCACATGGCACATTTCAGAGCAGCCACCTGCACTCTGGGCTTGTTCCAGTGCATCCTGCAGCAAGGGAGTGGTGCTGGGTCTGACTCGTCCAAAAATACACAGCCAGGCGGTTCCCGAGAGAGGCTGAAGTTGCCTTGGGAAGGGCAGGAGCAGGCTGACCCCGGAGACTCAGCTGGCTGTTTTGAGGAGCTGATGTTGCATGAGAAAGGGACAATTGGTGCTCCGGGGGCTTTGTAAAGTGCTGGGCTTGTAAATTAACTGTTTGACACCAACAGTGATGGAGAACAGTTCAGGGCAGGGGATGCATGGAAGGAAGGGGCAGTTTCTCTTGATTTATTTGTATTCCTTCTGCAATCCCTCTCCTCCTAACACCTGAGCAGTCCAAAATAACTTGCACAGAGCCTTTCAGTGCTGGAGCTAAAAGCACTTCATAAGCCTTAATGAATCAAGCTGTGCAACAGCCCTGCGAGGAATTATTATTCCCAGTGGTGTGGGGAGGTTGAGGGAGAAATGTCCTGTTTGGGGGCCTCCATTTAGGTGCTGCAGTCCATCCTCATGCACCTTCACACAGCAGCCTCTCAGGCAAGTGACTGAGTCAAAACTCGAGAAGTTAAAAAAAAATAAAGTGAAGTTTAAAAAAAAAAAGCAGGCCATGCACTGAGGCAATCTAACAGGGATCTGTGGGGGACTTAAGTGAGCATCTAAGTTCAAAATGTAATGCAAAGTGATTTCTGGAAATTGTCTGGATGGTGGAAAGTGGGAATTCTGCTTCCAGGTCCCTGGCACCTGCAGAGTCTTTGTCTTGTCCTTAAGCAGAAAGAAGATTCACATTCAGGTCTGATCTTTGAAGCTAAGAGATCCAAGTAAAATCCATAATAGACCTCTGGATGCAAAATTAAGCAAGTGAGCATACAAATCCCTGCTTGGACACCCAAGATAAAGTTTTCCAAACTCCTCTGTATTGCTTTTCCCAGACTTTTCTGGGAATAAGTATTCACCATTGCCTTTAATTGCAATATTAGGTAATTGCTTTTACCAACATCTCCCTGACAAATTTAATGAAACCTGCCCATGCCAACAGTGCTGACAGCAATGCCTCACCTCAACAAGCTGACTGGGAGAAGAATTTGACAGTTGTCCCTGGAAAATCTCACAGGTCCCTCCAAAACCATGTCAGAGGAGAGCAAATGAGTCCTGTGCACTCTGGATCAGACCTGCTTTCATGCAGGAACTGAAATGGATATTTAGAAGTCCCAAGATAGGGCAATAAACTGAAATTCAGTCTCCATGGGATGTTTGGTGATGTGTGAACCTTTGTGGGACCGTTTGCTCCTTCTGGACAAGCAGAGACAAGACTTCAACAGAGTGACTTTCTAGAGCCCGATCTGCAGAGGTGCACGGAGAAGGGATGTTTGCACAGACACTTCCAGAATTTTTTCAGAATTCCTCCTTTCAGGAGGCAGTGCTGACAGCTCTGTTAGAGGCTGGGCTCAGCCTTCCTGCTGCTTGTTGGGTTTGTGCCCAAAGGTGAAGGGTCTCCAAGCCTGATGGGCCCTGTGGGCTGTGCAAGAGCTGCCGCCCACTCTCAAAGGCCAACTCTGGGCTGCTCCTCTCTGGAGATCCCACCCTGCAGACTCAAGGCAACATGGGCCTGACCTCAGATGAAAGTTGTATGGCTTCAGTTAAAGATGCTTCATTTTTTTTACTCCTTTTATTGCCTCTGATCTTTCTTTTTGTCCAAGGAAGCTTGTGTAAGTTGACACAATAGATTAAACCATGAGTCGCAGTTGAAGAATCCTGTGTTTTATTATCAGGGATAAATAATATCTCCCCCAGAGGAAAATGGGAGAACACAAGGTCACCCAGCATGCCCAGAGAGGAGCCTGAATAGAAGCTGTAAGTTGCTCCAGCCTCCTGTGCAGCCTGAGCTTCGTTCTGAAGGCAGAGGGGTTTATTCTTCAAAGTACCACTTTCCTTTGCTACCTGCAGACAAATAGGTTGCTCTAAGATGCGTTTCACGAGCTGATTTTTGATTCATGAAAGCTTCAACCAACACTGATCATAAGAGAATCGACAGTGGTCATAAAATATGAAAGGTTTTTAAGAAGGACTCTACATCATACTGAGGTCTGCAGCAGGATTTCTGCTTCAGAGCCAGAGGGACAAAATGCAACCCTGGTTTATTGATGAAAATGTGGAAGTGAAAGCAGTGAAAGCAGAATTTTGCCCCTCTATATTCAAGGGTACCTAATGCCGCAGAAGCTTTTAGGAAATCTACCACTTTAAGCATAAACACAAAACAATTTTGTTCTCATGCAATTTTCCTGCCAATGCTTTTTCTTAAAAATCTGTACGGCTGTCATATAAAATATGCCTGGGTTTGTTCTAATTTAGATTACGCATATTTGTCCTCAGTGAGTGATTGATTAAGTGCTCTGATCTTGACTGCTATGTTAGCAGCAGGGTATCTGTGCAAGAGGATTGGGAAGCTCATTGGATAAGTGATAGAGATGAAATCTTAGCTGTTACAGATCTGGGTTTCTTGTTCACAGCCAAGGCAAATGCTGTCTTCTGTGCAATAACAAACATGCTTTGTAATGTGTTCCAGGACAGTGCTGAGCCTGACTTTGTTTCCTCATGGAGGGGCTTTAAGCTGTCACAATGCCGTGGCACCAAACTCTTGGTGTCACAGCTCTCACTGCACAGAGGGCACCTCCGAGTTCACTGGATCAGTTGTGATTTACGCTGATGTAACTCAAAACAAAATGTGTCTCACTGACATCTGCCGAGCTGCTCAGATAAAACCAACACATAAGCAGAATCAGGATAAAAATAAGATCTCTCTGTGCAACTCTGAGCTCATTCAAAGCAGCAAGCATGGCTTAGCAGGACTGACCAAAATGGAAAGCCTCCTTCAGGGGTTAGTTACCCTGTCAATCTCACTTTACCACCACTGACCCTGGGCTGGGAGCAAATACATTGCTACCCACAGGAGCTGGGAGATACTTTCTTGCTTATCTGTATAGTCTTAGGTTCTGTACTTCTTACAGGAAATTATGTCAAGTTATGTTTTATCATCTTTTCATTTTGTTTGTGTTTATGGGTTAGAATGGACACAACGAAAGGTACCTGAAAACACCAACTTGAAAAAAATAAATCCATTTTATTTTTCTTTAGTGCACCTTTATTTCTACACTGGTCTATTGCATTGTCTTTGCAACACCATAGCATTAAATGGTGTGGTAACAAAACAGGTAATTATGAAAAGAAAGGAGGATTTTTTTCTCTCCTTTTCTCTTTCTGAATCATTTCTCTGACCTTCTTGGAGGTGTAGAGAAAGCTTCCAAGAGCATCAGAATAAATAGGTTGTTTACTGTGATGCTTTCAGCCTTGGGGAAAAAAAAAAAGAAAAGAAGATAAAGAATAAAGAAAAGAAAATCCTTATACCCACTGTCTTCCAAAAGTAGACAGATGAGGTGTGAACTCTAGAGCAAATATTCCAAAATCTGAGCCTGATGCTGTCAGAGTAAAGCAGAATAAAACAGAAGAAAGCCAAACAAAAAGGTGGCGACCCCAGGGGGACTCAGCAGGGTGCTGAGTCCCCTCCTTATCATGGACTTCGGGGGGAGAAAAAAGGGGCAAGATGCAGAAATACCAAAACGAGGCGATCCATCTCGGAAAAAACTCTGTGCCAGCCTAATTTCCCATGATTAGGGTATCATGTTTGCCGTTGTCTGCACCGATTTGCTCCCAGCCCCTGCACAGGCGGGGGCAGCATCTCCGGTGGCTCCTGAGCCATCCCGGCCGCCGAACCGCCAGCCCTTTCCCAGGAAAACCATGGCCTGCAGCCACGGAGGGAAGGGCTAAGCCCTGTTAATGATGCCGTGTTATCATCAGGCTCTAAGGCAGCCTGGAATGGATGTCACTGCTGTGTATGTTCCCGCAGATCAGGCGGTAATTACACTTGGAGCCAAAGTAATTACGCCGAGACTTGCACTCTGTTTTAGGAGACAGAAATAACCATGCACTCGCCTGGTCCCACACGTAGCACTTGTGATGTAATTTAATAGCCAGCTACTAACACGAGAGTGAAGAGGCATTTCTCTTATATTTACGCCCTTTTAAATTAAACATTGGTGTTTTTCCCTGTGAAAGGAGTGCTGTGCCACTGGTCTCCTTTTCCCACTCAAGCGCCCTCCTGTTTTCCTGACAAAATGAAATCCACCGAAGGAAAATAAATATTTACGAGCTCCTCCTGGGGTGTGATTGTTTTGATGCAGGTCTTGCTTTGGCTTCACTCTCTGCCCTAGTTAAAATTTCGTCAGGGAGAAGCCGTCCCTCTAAAGGCTGGAGGAAGATGAGGCATTTGGATGAGTTTTGTGGTCTGTGGGTGAGGAGTGGAAGGACCAACCTCCCTTTTGGAGTTTTTCCAGGCCACATCTGCCAGTGTGTTTCCTCTTTAACCTCCCAACATTAACACCTGGACAGCTGTAGCACTGCATTAAGCACCAATTTTTGACGAAGAGCTCAGAGGCAGGCGGGTGCCCAGAGCCCACCTGCAGAGAGAACCTTCCCTGTCTGCAGTTCTGTTTCCCAACCACCCATCAGCAAAGCACGCAGCCTTTTTCTCATGTGGAATCCTCTTGTGCATTTCCAAATAAGCCAAGGCTCTGCAAATATTCTCCTCCCTTCAGGATGAGGAGCTTACTTTGGTTGGGAAAAGAAAGAGTTTACTGTGATCTCTTTCTTTTGGCAGCCTGGGTAATCATTGCTCATAATAATGCCATCCCAGATGTTGAAACATCTCCTGTATTAATTTTACCCAGAAGATAATTTCCCTTAGAAATCATGTGCAAATCCCCTGTTCTAATTTAAGAATTAATTCAGTACACTAAATCTTCGCACTTCATCCTAGAAATGTTTTGCAGTGTCTGTTAACCCTTTGCAACAACAGCAACCAGCCCAAACGCAGGATGTAAAGATGTAACTAAGCCTGTGTCTCATACCAAAGTCTTTTTGAGGCCAGTACCCAATATTTTAAAGCCTAGACCCCCAGAGCCTACCTGCATGAATGACTTCCTTCTCCCCAGAGAGTCACAAACATAATTTGCTGTTGCAATATGGGGGGCAGAAACACCAGTGCTCCCAGACACCCTCCTGCAGTGATGCCTGGGACTGTGATGCCACCCACCATCAGGGCTTTGACAGATGCTAGGAATGAAAATAAGATGCTTCCACATTTAACAAGACGTGGAGGAAAAGGAGGAGCTGAATGGTTTGGCTGAACCTGTGTAGGAAATGTATGGGAGAGCTGGGAACACATCACACTCCTCCAGAGTTCTGGATGTGGGGCAGTGGTACCCAACCATCTCCCCCTTCCTGGGTGGGCTCAGGCACACAAAAGTTCACACCAGTACTGCTACACAAAAGTACTGCTGGTGTGAATGGCTTCATGCCTTTGCTGGCCCTTCTTCATTTAATTTGTAATGGAAACTGTGTCAGACTCCAGACTGGGCATTTTCCTGCCCTTCCACGTTGTGACAACCGTAAAGCATCACAGCCTTTATACTGAAAGTCTTTGACTGCCATTGAAAACAGTAGAGAAAATAAAGAGGCCAAATCTCTGAATTTCCTCCAGCTATGTGAGATCAGAGTGCAGTCCAGCACACCTTTTGTGGAGCAGGATGCTCCAAAGAAAGATCTGATTCCTAGCAGGACAATATGACTTTATTCCATCCCAGTGTAATACCCAGCTAACTGCTCCATGCAACCTGAGGTCACATTTGGGATTCCACTGGTTTTACTGGGGGTGGTTGAGTTTGCACAAGCAGCACCTCGTGCACTTTGCAGGGCAGAGGGCCAGCCCAGGACCTGCTCCAAAGAGGATTTGTTTGGAATTAGCTTTGGTAATTATCATAAGGTGATAACAGGTGATTAGTGCCGGGATATTCCAGCACCTCCACCACCACCTCCTAAACTCCCAGATGCTGTACTGGGACTGTGCTGCAGCTTGGCCTCAGAGGAGAGGAATGATGCAATCCCCAAAATAATCCTTTCTCTTTCATTTCAATAAAACAGACTGGGGAAATATCGCCGTGTCCTTCTGGTCCTTAACCAAAGGAGGCTGCACTTTTTGCCACCCTGAATTTCAGCACACTGACAACTGAAGGATGGATCTGCTGGCCCAGCAGCCCAAGCTCATGCACTGGTTATTATTCCTCCTGATGAATTCACTTGGGGGATCTGCTCCTTGAAAGCAAAGCTCTCAGGTCAGGACAAATGGAAAATGCATTACACGTGACATGCTGTGAGTCCCAGAAATGTGTTCAGATATGTCCATAAGCTGTTCTTTTATCTCAGAGTTGCTGTTGGAATTTCCTTCTAGAAACCTGTTTTTTGCATCAGCAATGGCTATTTGCAGTGAAATATTGGAGTTTCCTGTATTTATTATGCATTGAAATTTAACAAGCTAAAATCATAGCTTTGTTCTAATTTTGATTAGTGGGGGATATGACAAAAAAGACCCAATATTAAATCTGAAGTATTTAGAAAGCCTTTCTATTAAAAAAAACCAGAACTTCACGTGTTGTCCTGATGGGAAAATTAGCTGCAGTTTTCCAACAAAAATTTTTCTGCAGCATCTCAGGATCTTGATCCCAAAAAGGAACAGTTTGTGGTGTCTGAGGCCCTGATCCTGCCACGAAACGTGTACTGGCTGGTTCTGTGGGAATTTTCTTCTTTCTCCCGCAAGGGAGAGGCAGAGTTTAGCGTTATTTAGTGAATTGTCACAAGACAAGACACAGCTATTCTCACACAACCCACTGATCTCTCTAGAAGTCTTTATATATAATTTGTTTTGCTGTTTTCATTTGCTTTGCTGCTCTCCTGAGCTACAGGGTACTACAGTCTCATTCAGGGTGTTTCATATTCGTCTTTGAAGGAGCAGAACTGTGTTTGCAGACATTTTGCAGCTCAGATCAACATGCACAAGTCGTGGTCCCACCAAGAGTTTCCCAAATGTGTAGGATGTAGGAAGCTGATGTGTGCATGAGTTGATATAATCAAGGTTCAAGTGGGCAGAAGTTCCCTGTTAGTCTGATGGCCTGGGACAGGTCCTGCTGTCTGCTGGAGGAGGGAGCAGAGGTCCTGTGCAGTCTGTTGGCAGCAGGAAGGAAGGAAATATCTCAGCAATAAATGATGCCAACTGTCAGGACTGAACACTCAACCCTGGCCTCTCCTGTAGCCAGGACCCAGCAGCCAAGCTCAGTGTTTGAGCTGAGGACAGTGAGCATTGCTACAATGGAACATTTTCTTTTCCCTCCCTTAATTCCCCCTTCCACAGGGAAAAACTTGGGTTTAAAGTCTGCTCTTGTTTGATAATTTCCCTTAACTACCAGCTAAATAATACATGATCCACAGTGCTGACTGATGACTCCCTCTCCTGACCCTGTTTTATTTTTATTGCTTGGCTCGGGCCAGTTCCTTCAAGTCCTGAATCATCAGAACAGAGACCTTGAGGTATTCCAGGCAAATCAATCCCTGGCCCATTGACATATTGCTTTAGCTAACCAACCATACAACTTCGCTTTTCCCTGATAATTTCTCAATTAATTGCTTTTCAGCTCTCATTCTTTACAAGGTCAGGCTGTGACTGGACTTGTACATTCCCATCTCTGATAAACTCTCCTGGTCCCCTAATCAGCCACGACTGGGATTTTAGTTCCATTAACTTATTCATCATCCAGACATTTTCATCTTGGGGAGCTTGACTTTTGATTGTATCAGGAGTATCTTCAATTATTTAAGAGGACTTAAAATTGCCTTCTTACCTAAAGGGAAAATGCATTTGGAGCCCTGAAAATTGATCATATTGGACCAGTGTCTTTTGGATGTTCACATGTGCAAGCCCATGTTAAAAGAAAAGCTCCTGCATGGCCAGAGCAGAAGAATTTGCTGCTGGTGAACATGTGTGTGCATGAGGTTGACTCTATTAAGATGTCAGCTACAGGGGAATGACAGTGTGCTGATGACTGGTGGCTTACTAATGCTAAATCATGCCTGAGATTCTGTTCCATGATGTCAAACATTGATTCAGTTTCCGTGGGAAGTTATGCAAATGCCAGAGCCCTTCAATGAGGTCTGAGACTGAAACTGGGAGCAAAAAACCCTCTAATAATAATAATAAAAAAAGCTTCCCCTCTCCTGGCAAGAAATCTTTTTAGAAAATTTTGAAGGAGCTGCTTCAGGATGGGGGTGAATTTTGAACACGTCCCAACAGACATAAGGGCTTGTAGGACCCTTCTTCAGCTTTGATGAGATCTGGGAGCCAAATCCTTCTCTTCTCCTGCAACTTTCTGTCTGGGGCTGTGCTTCATCTTTGCAGCAGCTGGTCCAGTCCAAGGCAACAACCCACTAGTGCTACTTTCCACAAATATATTCTTTTAACAGAAGCAGCAAGCCGTGTTACAGAACCCCAGCTCTTCTCCACACCCCTCTTCCCAGAGTTTACATCCAGGCAAAGCTCCTAAGAGTTTGCAAGCTTCTCCCAAGAGCAAAACTGTGGCAAACCCAGACAAACTGGCATCAGCTGGGAAATGGTGCATTTCTGAGCACAGTGATGGGACCAAGGAGCCTGGAATCCCACCTTGCTCTTTGTCTCAGGCTCAGTGACTTTTTCTTTGACTGAAACCCACCTTCCCAGGATGGCACTGGGGAACTGTTTCAGATCGTCTGAGTGCTTCAGGCTCTGAAGAATATCCACAGAGAGAGGTCAAACTGTATTGACAGGCTCTCTAGGAAGAAAAGCTAGTTTAATATTGGCAAGACAAGACTGCTGCATATTTAACAGGAGCCTCTTCTTCCAGGAAAAGTGCTCTGGTTTCAGTTCCCTTTCTGCTGAACATGGGTGGTAGCTTTTATCACCCATGATTTCATTGCAGGCCACAGAATGATGGATTTTTCTGGCAGAACCCTATGCTCACACTTTTGAGTGCAAATTTTCATAATTCACTTAAAAAGAAAAGCCCACATTACCACTGAGAAGGGCTTAAAAAAAGACTAAGAGCACAGAAAATTGAAAAAAAACCCTGCACCAAAAGGCAGTGCCCTGTGATGAAGGAAAATGCAACAGCAACAACAATATGGACTGTGGGGTGTTGCTTTGCTTGTTTTTCCCCCCAGACTGCAATAACTCACCCATCCCACTGGAAAAAAATGTGCCCTTTCTTGATGTATCAGCAAGGAGGGCCTTTCCATGGTCTCTGTCTCTTCCTGTCAATGATGCACCAGAAGGCACCAACACTTGGAGGACGTGAAGAAACGTACAGTTCTTTCCCCGCCTGTTGCTAGGATTCACAGCTCTACCCCACCACTTTCTGGGGCTTCAGCTCCTATTTTGGCTGTAGGAAAAAAAGAAAGAAACCTTGTTGCTTCCAGGCTTTCTGCATAAAGCTTGAGCAGCTCCAATGCCAACCCTTATAATATTGCTACAGTCAGACATAAAATCTTAATGCACCGTAGTGCCTTGAATCTTACATTCTTCTGAAAAAGGTGAGTCCCCAGTAGTAAATGAAATATTAAACATTATTAAATATGAAACAGCTAAACCTGGATTCCATTAAAATGAATCTTTCATGGTTTTCCTGGTTTCTTTTTCCCATTCCACTTTTTTTTTTTTTTTTTCCAGGGAGCGCAGTGATCTCGTGAGCTTTTATGTGTCCTTTTAAAGACAGAAAAATCACAGGTAATTTAAGTCTATTCTACTCAGATTTATTTTAGCTGGAAAACAAATCAAGGCAGTGAAACTCTCGCTTGGTCGCATCTCTCTGACTGAAGTATTCAGCAGTGGATATCAAAGGCTCACCTGAAGACACTCCTGTAATGCCTGCTGACATGTGCCACCTATTCAGAAATCTTGTGCCCTGTTACACACTCTGCTTTCATTTAGAATGGCTTTAATCTTCCAGCTTACTCTAAAAAAAAAATACCCCCCACTTCTTACATAGGATGCATTTCGAGCTGGTTTTGCTGCTCCTGCAGGTTTTCTGGGAGTTAAACTGTGCCTGAGGTGAGTGCCCACATGGGAGCTGGCAGCTGGGCATCAAAGGGGATGTCTGAGAGAAAAACCTTGGGATTTTACAGAACCTGCCCTCCACTGGCTGGTGAAACACCCTTGACTAAGGGTATGACTGCACTGATAGCACAGGGCACTCAACAGAATAAGCCAGGACTAAATATTCTCACTATATTTCATGACTGTAGTATTTGCACCTCAAAATTCATAAATATTTGGCCATCTGTGAACCTCTGGTGCTGGAACAAACCAAAGGTGTGTCCTTCTCGTGACATGGATTTATGTCCTTGCCTTCAGATCTTAAGTGCTTTCTGTGATCATTAACTTCTGCATGTGGGCAGGACTGGTAGAAATTTTTAGAAGAGGATGGGAAAAAGAGCTCTTGGCCTTGCTGAGAGGCTCCCAGAGCTTGGATCTGTGTGAGAGCATTTCCTGGCCCTGGCTGGGAGACTGCTGAATCAGGCTGGGTCTGGTGGGAGGTTGCATCTCCAGCACACACCTTAATCCTTGACTTGCTGCTGCAAAACATGCATGAATTAATCTGCAGACACATTTCTGGACTGGCAGGCAATAAGTACTAAGAAAGACAAGTTAAAGTGGCAAAGAAGGTAGAAATCCATTAATTATTCATGACTACTGTTCCATTTTGTGCAAAAAGCCTTTCTGCCTTGCTTTCCATTTTGCTGTGCTTGGGTCACTTCCGAGGCTCAGCAAAGCAGATTTAAATGAGCTCCCCACCTCAGGAGCTCGTGCTGATGGCTCCCTCACATCCAGCTGGGTTTTGCATCTCTCCCTCCAGGAATTCAGCATAGTGGGGTCCTGCAGCAAAGAAAGAAAATCTACACTCTTCTCTGGTTCAGAGTGCGCCGTTTTTCACGTTTCCTAAAAAATAAATAAAAGAGTAAATTGTAGGTGGTTATTTTCTGTATTTGAACACCAGTGTTTGCTTTTTGCTGTTCTTCTACTTCAGCTGAGATGGCAAGAGCATCCCACCAGCGTGGCCTTCTGGCAGCCTGACCAGAAGCACACGCTCTTGGTCTGGTTTTGTGAGGGCTTTTAATGCCTTTTTCTGGCCTGACACCCTGGGAATGGAGAGCAGCGAATCCCAACTGCATTATTTATTTATTTTAATGAACTGCCTTTGGCCAGCTCAGGTTTTCACCACTAAGATTTCAGATTGCCTCAGAGCACCAGGAAACATGCTGCAAACTGCTGTGAAGCTGAGACACGAACATGTCAGATAAGTGATCCACATGAGAGCAGATAGACGTGACATTTAGCCGTCATCTTTCTTGGACAAAATGGGGCATTGCTGTCACTTTAAGTAAATCTCAGTCAAATTTCTGGCATTTTACCATAGGGGAAGCAAGAGGCATAATAGTAAATTTCTCTTTAAAAAATAGAAAAGATCAACTTTGGGAAAAAAATATGGTTGCCACAATGTAAGGTGTGATACCTCATCCTAGGCTGGCCTGCCATTTCCTGGCTGCTGCTATCAATATGTCACTCCTAATGTTTACTGATGTTCACTTTATAAATGACTTTTCCTCCCTGTCAGAGTATCTGTCACCAACTTCTCTTCCCCCTCTTTGCCTCTCATCCCCTTTAATAAAGATTAATATCTTTGAGGTTAAGTAAAAAGATTACATACCACGTAAATCACACCATAAGTCTGATATTTAAAACAAGATGAACATGCAATTGCTGAGATTATGTGAGCAAATTGGGTAATTCCTGGCCTAAATGAACAGAGTTGGCTTTTGTGAGATGTGTTAATCTAAGAGCACATTCAAATAAAGTGCATTTTGTGCAGACATTCGAGCTTCTGAAGGTTCCCCATTGAAGAACTGCAGATGCTCGAAGCAAAAATCGGTGAGTTTAACTTCTACAGCTTCTCTGAAGTTTCAATATGTTTAAATGACATGCAGAATGGGGATTCCATAAAAATGTGGCACACTGGCTTTCCATATTTATAGTCCACCAGTGACTTCTATATTAAACTGTTTCAGTCTATGAGTCCAAACAAGATTTTTCAACCTGTCACTCCTGCGGCTCAGCCTGGTGCATGAAATGCTAAACGTGTTCTGGCTGCTTTGTACATCTTCCTTGACAAACACCTGGAGTAATGATTCCAGAATGAATATTTAGGTGGCAATTTTATGGATGAAGCACAAACCAGTCATTTTGGCTTTGCAACGCTAAGAGTAGTGAACGTGCACTTGGCTTTTAACTGCAAGGTGTAGCTTGGAGGACTCTGTGAAGTAGATGATAGACCCTTCATATAAACCATGATCCAGGACAGGGTCATACCCAGGTACCAAAACCTACAAGATCAGACTAAAACACTGCTCTAGAGGTCAAACTTAGGCTTATTTTTCTGACCACTGTCTTTGCTGTGCATGTAGGACAATCTTGTGGTTAAGGGTGGAAGATGCAGATTCCTGGTCCAGTTTAGACACTTTCCTGCAGAGTTCCCAGCCAGGCTCCATGGGTCAGAGCAACACTTCAAAAGGGACTTCAGCCCTTCTTCCTGATCTATTGGAAGATCTATTGGATCTATTGATCTTCCCTTTTTGGTACTCCAGCTTTGGTGTTAGAACTCTCTGATATGCACAGTAGTAATTCTGTGTATCCTCAGATTCACAGCAGTTCTGGTGTGGCCAAGCCACTCAGTTTGTGGTTTGTACATCTGACCCATTGGGAACTTGCACACAAAGGCCCTTCCACTCTCTTCCAGGCACTGGAATTTCTCTAAGAGTGGAGACAGGGCACAGGGCCTGGAGATCCAGGTTGTGCTAACTGGGAGGCCCCAGACTCACATCTTTGTGTGGGGCAGCATGTCCTTCTCAGGGCTGTGGGTGTTTTGCATTTTGCATGGTTATGTGTGGTGGTGACCTGGCTCCTCTCCATCCTGCCTCTTCAAGAAGCATCCCTGGAAATGGAGAAAACTCTAAGGACATGCTGGAGCAAGAATGGAGCGTGAAGGCTTTGACGAAGACTCTTCTTTAGGAGTGGAGCATTTTGGCTCTATTTTGTGCTTTATCCAGAAGCAGTTTGACATAAATTGTTGGATTTAACCCCTAAACTCTGAGTAAAACCCTCCTCCAGGTGTCAAAGGCGACATCCCTGTCAGTGCCCAAATTACAGCCTCCTCTTTGAGCAGGTACATTTTGCTGTGTTGTGAACTCCAATGCAGGGGTAACTGCAGTTTCTGAATCTGCAGGGAGGGGACAGTTTGAGAGGCAGATCTCATGCAAAGGGCACTGATGGTGTTCTTTAGTTTCACACAAAACCTTCCAACTATTGGCAAGCTACAAAAAAACAAGTTGGTACTGAAAGCCAGCTCCTGAAGGGAGAATTGTGTGTGTTATTCCTTTCCAGTGCACCAACAAAACTATTTTGCTCAGAAGATGACTCTGAAACTACCTTTTGTTGTATTTTGTATGAAGTAGGATTTTCTATCTGCAATAACCCCTGGGTGATTTTATTTCTAGGAACTAGATTATTTCACAATAAAGGCAAAGATTCTCCAACCATTTTAGCAAGTGAAGAAAAAACATCTCTAATCATTCCATGAATGTTATAATATATCCTAAAACAAACTTAGTCTTCACTCACATGATGGATATGTGCACTATTTTACTGCACAACCCTGTTTTTCTTACACAGAATTGTTTCTTTCAACTATAGCTAACTTGATTCTCTGTGTAGCAGGATCTGAGGCCAGTAAAGCATGAAGAAATTTTACACTGCAGACTGCAGCAAGCAGAGGTCTCTCTAGTGAAGGCATTATTTTACAAAATGATGGATGTGTATATTTATTTGCTCTGTGACTTCCATGTCAGGTTTGTCATATTTCCTCAAATTACTAGTTAAACCAAGGTTTTGAGTTTTGTTTTGTTTTTGTTTCTGCTGAAGCCTGCAGGCTCAATATACCTTATAAAATTCAAGCTGTAATTTATCTGCTCCATAGATCATGTGTAACAATAATCACTCTGGAGTCTGTGCCGGGTTCGGATGTCTGGCTTTGTTGGAAGAAATGTATGAAGTGAACAAAAAGCTTCCTGATTTTCATACTCTGCAATAAACCTGAAATATGGAGAGAAGTGAAACATGTATTTAAATTAAACCAAGGAATCATGACAAAGAGGGAGCACAGAGAAACACACGCACACCTAGCCACATATTTTGCAATGACACAGTATTATTTCTCTTACCAGATGGACCTCTACAAGTTCTGCACACTCCATGTCACAGACATTCAGCAGTCAAAGCAGTGAAACAATTTGCACCCCGGACTTGGACTCACCAGAACAGTGAATTGTTAATTTGTATTTTGCAGGGAGAAAAACCTTTGTCTGCACAAGAACGTGGGGACCCCCAAAAGGGTTCATATTCACAAGCACTGCCTGCAATGTCTAAGTGCTGCTTCACACTAAATTCACTGCTCGGTGTCACTGCTTGTTTCGCATACATATGGGTAATTCTGGAAAGGCCATGAGAAAACCTCAGAACCTTTTTCTAGGTGTTTGCAAAAATAATAATTATAACAGGCTAAAATTATTAGCTGACCAATCTAACCATACACAAATGGAAAACTCACAGAAGATTATTGCAGCTTTAATCCCCTCCACTCCCACACTCACCTCTGGGAAAAAAACAGGGAATAATCTCAATACACTGAAATACTTTTTATTGCCCGGGGTGGGCAGTTCCTCCCACAGCTAAACTGCCTTTTGCAGGGCGTTTCTCTCCTTGTTTTGTTTGTCACAACGCCGAAAGGATACGTGATTCATGTTGCAGTTCCCCACGTGGAGTCGCGGAGCGGGCGCGAGACTGCGCGGGGCACCCGCCGGGCCACGCGCGTCCCTTGTCACCACACGGGGTAACCACCGCCAGGGCCCCCAGGAAACCAAGCGCTCGGAAAAGATTTCTGGTCCATTGGCTGTAGGAACACACAGCTGCAGAGAGGCCCCAGCATGAAGGAGAGATTGCAGTTTTAAAATTAATTAATTCTCTGCTATGAACTTGGTCGGAGAGCTGCAGCCGTGCTCTGGTGGCGGAGGGGGGGTACCTCCTCTGCTCCCCAGACAGTGCCATGCCTAGGACTGGATGGATAAAACACATCCTGGGAGGCACTTCCAAAAGCTAAAGGCCTGTTTAGTCTGCAGCCTGAGTTACAGGGCAAATCTGATTCTGCCTCCAGCTCCCCAAAGTCTCTCATCTTTTTTTATTACTATTAAAAAAAACCCCCCCAAAAAAAACAACAACAAAAAAACCACAACCAAATTGCAGTGGCACCGTCATTAAGAGATCCAACAGAAGCCTGGAAGAAGAGATTAGCACATACCAGAGTGACAGGGAAGGGAAAAAAATAGACAACATCAGTGCAATGTACCATTAAAAGTATGGAGTGACAGATGACAGTTGGTCTGTGATGGGGTGATTCAGCTAAATGGTAAACAGAAGGGCGAATTCTGATCTCGCTTATGCCAACATAAACCTTGGGCTGCAGAGGAGCTGCTTCGCGTCTCTAGGACCGGAGTGGAGCCCATAAAAGCTGTGACTCAGCCAGATAATCTCTGACAACTGTTAGCACCGTGGTAAATATGGCAACGTGGCAGGCTGGAAGAGGGGCTAAAAAAAGTTTCGCTTCCACACTTCCAAAACGAAATGTTTCAGAGGTTTTTAATCTCAAAACGCCGTCTAAAATCTTGGTAGCAGTAATAGAAGTGGTTGAGAAATATTGAGATAAAACTTGTTGGGTTTTTTTTTTGGGTTAGATGAAATATTTTGATTGAGGGCAAATTAATGAGTTTGCTGTGCCAATGGGGTGAAAAGTCAGTTATCCCCATAAATTCCAGTCCCTCTGGAGTGGACCTGCTGGACACTTTGCACAAGCATTAATGGTGATGTGGTGGACAGACACTAACTCATGTCTGCATGAGATAGACAAGGAAAGGCTTTTAAAAGGAGATATTTGCTAAGAGAATGTTAACATTTGTTTTTGCTTCGAAAACACATTTTCAAAGAGAGGATCCCATCCAAAACATATGTTCCCTCCCTGTGTGGGCAGGCGTGCAAACACGAATGTGGGACCGAGCAAACTGCAGAGGAAAGCATGGAAGCCAAAGTTAAAACTCTCCCATCTTGCTGCTGAGGCTTCCTCGTGATAAAGCTTCTGCTCTGTGATATTGGCACTGAGAAAGGGATGGGCTGGGCCTGTCCTGTCTCCTGGGTGTCTGAACCCCCTTGTCCCTTCAGCATTGGCAGCATCTGGCACCACGTTGTTTGCCTTTGGTAAATGACAATCTAAAAACTACCGGGATGTGACCCTGTGCCGTATTGCTCTTCTGATTAAGAGAATGAATTCTCTTTTTTCTTTCCATGGTTTCACTTTGTGGGGTACTGGTACTTTAACTTCAGTCCACACAGTACCTAGTTTCACCCACAAGCTACTGTGATATCTGCAGAACTACAAATAAGCTATTTGTCATGGAAAATGTTGCATTTTTCACATTTTAGCTGGCTTGGAAGGTAGCTCTGCACAGAGATATGAAGATCTGAAACTCATCATCGTTGGTGGGAAAGGCCATGAGAAGGGACTGTCCCATGGGGAGACCACCATGGCAGCTGCATCACCCTCCAAGGCTTTAGGAAATTTAGGATCACTCAATGCCATGTTGAGATTTGGGGTAAAGTTTTCTGTATGAAACAGAATTGCTTCCTACTGTGAGCCCAACTCAAGGTGTCAGTGAAAATGAGTCTAGGAAATAAAGCTCTGCACCTTATATAGGAATGCTACCAAAAATATATGGATTGTGGAATTACTCTTTGCTGAGAAGGGAATTCAGATTTTATTCCTCCTATTGTGTTTTATTTCTTGTGTCATTACAGAATACACAAGCAGATTATTCCCCAGCCACAAAAACAGTTGCAGCGAGATGCTGCAGTTGAAAAGAACAAAACAGGCAACAGTTCAACATTCTCAGTTAAGATCATTATGATACTATTAATGGATATTAATTTCTGTTTATTTTACAAATATTAGGAAACGAGTTTTCAAATTCACACCTCACCAAATGCTTTGCAACAATGATTTGTTTCATTAATTTTATCAGCTTGCATGCCTTGTTTTTTTATAGCAGGTTCTTTGCTGAGAGACATTAATCTGTGATGGAGCATCCAAAGAGCCTGTGCAGAGGATCCAAGCTGATAAATGTTGGTGTATAGGCTGCCCACCACTGTCAATTTTTCAATTTGCAGTGTAGTTGGGGCACATAAGAAATTTCTGGGGGTTTTATTTTTATTTTACAGAAGCCTTGAAATTTTTGTGCGCATATTTTTTCACTGTTTTAACATACATATGAACCCTCAATATCCAAATGTCAAATTCTGTGGGATATGGGTTAGGTAATAAACCCTATGGTATTATTTTTAGAATACCTATAAAAATAACTAACACAGTTTAAAGTCATGTCTTAGTTAAATATTCAGCGAAGAACTGGTTTTTAGCTGAATTCAGTATCCACTATTTCTGAGTTTCTCACTAATAAATATAAAATGCTAATGGAGATTGAACAGGAAAATATTTTGCATATGCTAAATTTACCTTACATTCAAAATGCAAAAATGCTTGTGCCACGTGGTTGAGAAAAATAAAGTGGGTTAGTGCTTACACCTGATGATAAAGAGAGCAGTGCACACATCCTTATTGAAAATATTTTCCTTACATTCTCAAGGTTTACAAAATGTCATGGCTTTCTCTGTAGTGGCAAGAGCAGACAGCAGCAGCCAACACTGAATTCTATTTCTGATTTTGATCCCGATTCATTCTTCCTGCCCGTTCCTGGGGGATGTTCTGGAGCTGAGTGTGGCAGTGTTACCCACGACAGGGAATATGGGTGGGCAAGTGGCCCGAGGGAGCAGAGTCAGGTCCCTCCAGTGCCACCAGGTCCACTCCAGCCGTGTCTGGCACACAGATCATGCAACACTCGTGGGCCAGCAGTTTTACAGCCCTTGATCAGAGGGTTGCACACATCCTTACACCTCCCAGGTGATGAACTCCTCCCCAGCAGGAGCAGGAGGCAGGGCTGGAGGTCTGCACAATCTTCCTCCAGGTAAGGGCAAGCCCCGGTGAGGGTTTTACAGGCTGAGCTAAATCCCAAGAGGCTTTTTCTCTGCTCTTCCCTGTCAGTCTGCTGTGAATGCTCCCCTGGATGCTGAATTCCTCTGCTGAAAACTGGAGATGGAGCTAAAACTCAGGGGTTGGGACTGGACCTCCTGTCACTGCTCTGAGTCTGGTGTCTGTCGAGCAGTGCCAGCGATGGATCAGTGCAGGAATGGCAGTGGGGAAACACCACAGCACCAAACTGCTGCCCCTGCATTCCCTCTCCTCCTCCCCAGCCCCTGGGCAAAATTTCTTTATCCCTTTCAATGTAACTCAAAAGCAGTGAAGTCAATAGAAAAACCAGTTAACCAGACCCTGACTCAGCCCTTGGTTTGCCTAAACTCCAATGCTGTGGCATTAACCCATGACACTCTTTAGTTTACCTTCATGTCTTTCCCCAGAGTAGACAGAAAATCCCATTTTTCATATTTGTTTCCCTGGACCTTGGCCAGCTGAATAGAGGTCAAATTCGTCAAGCTGGGTCTAAACTACAGCAAAAAAATGAGCTGCATTTCAACCTTTTTCTCTAGCAGAGTGACAATATAATTCATGTTTATACTCCTGCCTTCACCACCGTCCTGCTGTTTGACCTTGGCAAAGTCGCTTCATCTTTTTGGACCTTCATTTCTCCTCCAGCTTGTTCCTTTTGTCTTTAGACTTACATGGGGCAAAAATAGACAAATGGACAAATATCTGGGGCAAAATGGGGCTTACATGGTGCATTGGCATTACTACAACAAAGTGCTTCCACCTCCTGGGCTTGAGATCCAGGCAGAAGTTTAGGAAAATGATATCAGCATGAATTCCAAGCATGGGATAAATGTAAAGTAGTGCACTGTCCCCGTGCATGCCATGGGTTTTCAGCATTCCCACCCAAATTAGCAGGCAGCTCTCTGATGCAGGGCAGCACTGTGCCCACCAGTTCTGCCGTGCAGCAGGAAAAGCCAGTTCAGATAAGACCAGGAGCTGAGCAAATGTGAAATGCCTTCATTTGAGCAAAACTCCCATTTTAATGGAGATGTCTGGCTGTCTTCAGATCTACTTTCAGGATCCAAACACTCCAATTTCCCTATAAGAATGTGTTCAAACATTGCTTGACTGCTATTCTCCTTTGCTGCAGAGCTGGGAAGTCATCACAACCGATGAGGAGTCATTATAAGTTTGACAATTTGCCCCTTTTCTTCAAAAAACCAATTCTGCAGAGCTTCATTCTTTTCAGCCCACACTGACTCTCATCCAAAGCCTTCCCTGCTGCTCCAAAGAAACCTGAAATTTCCCAACTGCAGGATTAAACTCATCCTCGCCCCCTCCAAACAAACAAACAAATAACAAAGGAGGGAAGAAATTATCTCGACAGTAGGGAGATGAAGGTAAAGAGCTTATATGCTAATCATTAGCAGATAAAAACCAAAACAACCCAACTCAAGTCCGAAGGAAAGAGAAGAAGACATGAAGGGGGGATTTGGACATTGGAAGGGGAATAAAGGCAAGAGCAGGAGATACAAAGTGCAGGTGCCAGGAGTGTTTGTCTGCTGTGAGAGAGGCCAGAGCCCTGTCCAGACTGGGGGAACTGAATTATTCAAGGTTTAAACTCCCAGCAATTGCTGCATTGACTCTCCTGGCCCCCATCTCTCCCGCACCCCCTGGGTGGGGGCCACCCCCGCTCTGTCCCCGTTGTCGCCCTGTGCTCTGCCTTGCAGGAACGCTGAGAGCTGCGAGGGAGGGAGGGAAGGAGAGAGGGAGGGCAGCCCAAACCCAGCACCCCCCTGCTCCTGGCGAGCCCGTCATCTCCTTTATACCCATCACTTATTCATCCTCCCTTTCTCCCCGTGATGACTACTTGCAAAATAAAGGCGAATTTCTTGACATTTATTATTATTATTATTCTTATTATTACTCTTTTAAGGGTGGTTTTTTTTTTTTTGGGTATCCCTTGACTGGAAGGAGTTAAAGTCATTATCTCCTGGATGTCCACCGCATCCCCGCATCCCCGCTGAGCTCCATCAGAGCAGCCGGGGCAGTGGCAGCGGTGACTTCACCTCCGCGCGTCGCAGCCCCGCGCGGTGCCCGACTGCTGGAGTTCGCTAATTTGTGTGTTTTCACTCGAGGCCTGCTGATTCAATCATTTTAAAGATGCCCATTTCTTCCAAGCCAGGGATTTTATGACTCTAAGGATTAGAAGCTGTTATCCCAACAAACCCCGGAGCTCTATATATTCTGATTTTATGGTAAGCTTCACTAATAAACTGTTTAAAACATATGTTAATTGTGTTTATTGTATTCTTTAATTATCATATGTATCATTAAAGATGTACTATCCCGTTTGGAATCCTAATACCTAATGCCCTCTTTTTATTTATTTATTTTCTTTTTTTGGCATCGTTTCACAGTACTGTGTTATTTTTTTAAAAAAAAAGAGAGAGGAAATGGAAATACAGATATATATTTTAACAAGGAAGCTTATTTTCAAATTTCATTGTTTATTTAAAAGTAGAGTCTTTGAATTTAATTTGAAATCTCTCTCATGAAGAAAGGCAGGCAGGGAATGACATAACAAAACATGGCATTCTGTCTCTGCATTTTATTCTTTAATTTTTTTTTTAAATATGCCTCCCTATCATCTACTATGCTTAGTTTTCTGTTTTCAGACTGCTCAAAATGATAATTCACTCAGCTGAATTGGGTTACAAAAGATCAGAATAATTGTCCCCTCATTTTTGTTATATCTCATTATTCTTATCATACATACACACACACACATACCCCCCAGTATGTGCATAATAAATAGGGTGTATTATGTATATGTACATGCACCCATGTATACAAATGTATATTCACACTAATTGTCCTCATTTTTACCCATTAAGGAGGAGTTGTTTTTCCAAAATAGAGATACCTGCCCTCCAAGCTGTGTGAGCAATTTTCACTATTTCGAAGCCTGATCTTGATCCTGAATGCTGTTTTATCCTCTTGCTTTAAAGTGAGGGTGCCCCTGCATAATAAAATCCAGAAATTAGGACATATTCCCCCTCTCCTGACTTGCTCCCAACAGCCAGAACAATGTCCCTCAGCCCTGGTCGCTGTTGAAGGCAGTGGCCTGCCCTGAATCCTATACTGCTTTTATTATTTTTGTTCTCTTTTCACTTGGGAAAATAAGCTGGCATTAACATGGGGCATTTTGCTCATTGCTGAAAGGGAAAACAGCAATAAAAAAATCCCAGCATTTTTCAGCTGTGCAAGGCAGGGGAAGGGCAGGAGGACGCATGTGCAGCAAGATCAGCCCGTGGTCATCAATACTGCAGATGAGAATAACAAATATGTGCAGCCACGCTCATTTCTGTACTCATGCTCCAGCTCAGACTTTAAGTTCTGTTTCCCCCCACTGCATATGAGGAATATCCTGGGAAAAACACGATTATCCCAACACAGAGTTTTGTTTTGATGAAAAAGAAGGAAACTGCTGGGCTGCTCTGCGTAGCGGGGGATTTACTGTCAGGAGTTTATCAATCAGACTTTTTTATTTTAGTTGGCGAAGAATGTTTCCTTTAGGTACCAGATGTTAATGTCACCTCATGAATGAAACTGCTTCTGCAAATTGAATAATGTCATTTGCATTCACTCATTCTAAATAACATTGAAAAGTGGCAATGCTGCTTGTGTTAAAAATTCTTTTTCCAGGCAAAAGAGACTCTGCCTGGGTGTCCAATAAATGATAAATGACTGGGATTTGGATTCTTTAATATACTTGTTAAATAAGTGTTCAGTTTGGCCAAAAACTTAAAAATCATGAAATTTTGGTTCCTAAATAATGGCAACCCACACCCTAAGCATCCCCATCTCACAATGCAGAATTTAGTGTCAGGTCAGTTTCTGTTTATAGGGGTGATGGGTGAATTTGGGACAAAGTGCCTGCATTGGTGTAATCACTCCCCACTTGCTGGGACCCCTGAGGACAGGATCAGTTGTTTGTTTTGCCTTTTTGGAGATACAACCCGTTGTTGGTTTGACATCCCAGCCACAGGTGTGCTTCAAGCTGCAGGAAGAAATAGCAGATTGTATCCTGTCAAAACAACCCCACTGTGGTTAGAGACATCTCAGCCCATGGTTGATTTTATCCTGAATTCCATGAGTGTAATATTTAGGGTCTTGGTGTGTCTGAGGGCCCTGGGGGAGCACAGCCCCCCTGCCTACACCAGCCCAGCCAGCACAGCTCTGCCCTTGCTGCAGCCCCTGGAAATGATCATTTTGCACAGCCCCACACAAATTAAAGCATCACCATCTCTCCCTATTATATTAATGGATTTTATGCTACTTTTTAAATTACACTGTTTTCAAACAGGAATACATTTGAATGTCAGACTCTAACACCCAAATATAAATGTCAAGACCTCTGTACATCTCCAACATGTAGGAACTAATTTAATCATCTCAGTGAAACGATTTCAGTTCAGACAATCACTTTGCTCGAGTGGAAGGGTTATGAAGAGGGTGCACAGCCACAGGAAAGTGCTTACACAGTATTTAGGTCTTTGCTTTTTTATAAAAAGGAAACCAAGATGGGCATTTGTTCTGGAGTGGAAATTCCCAGCCCCTGCCAAGCTGATGGCAACTGAGGTAATCGCACTGCGGGCTCAGAAAAATGATGTGTGGCGGAATAGTAAATGCTCACTTGTTGGGGAAAAGAAGGGGAAGGGGCAGTGATGGAAAATTATTTTTTCCCCCTCTGTCTGGAGGGAAAAAAGGACAATCTTGTGAAATCCAGGCTGTCTGGTCAGCGAGTGCTGCTGGGCTCCCGAGTGGGTGATCCTGCCGGCTGCGCACTCGGATAACGGACACGGGAGAAAAACCAGCAGCAGTTCTGCATATGGACTGTGGGCTCCTGCCTCTAAAGCTCAGCTCAGACAGTTGCATTCCTCCTTTTTACAGATGGCATTTGAAAAAAGGCAAAGGTAGCGCAGGCAGGTTTTTTTCCGAAGGGTGACTGCTGAACAGGACTGGCAGAAGGAGCTGATTCCCTGTGTGGGCCTGCTACCCCCAGCATCACGGTGCTCCACCGTGCCCCATGGCTTCAATCTGTGCCAGGAGGGAGGGAAGTTCCTCCCAAACTTCAGGGGTGGCTGGGATCGGCTCCAGGCCACTGCTGTACAAAGATTGCCATCAGCAGGGGTGCAGTGACTGCATGGGAAAGAGAAAGAAACATCCCAGCTCCTTTCTGGGGTTTCTGGAGGATCAGAGAGGCTTGAGAGGAAGTAGCGTAGTCAGAGAAAGACGGGAAAGAGAAAGGGGAAGGGTGGATCAGAGCCTGGAGACATGGGGAAGGGATGTTAGGGACCCCAGAGTTAATAAATGAAGGACAGGCACCAATCCATGTGTGTGGGGAATGTTTGACCATGTCCTTTCCCTGGGCGTGCCATCACCTCCTGAGCTGCAGCCCAGCACAGTCTGCACGGGAGCTGATCCAGTTCCCGGTGAAGTTGCTGGGAACAAGCATGGATTCAGTGCTGATCACACTTCACTGTCTTGAATTTAAAACTGCCAGCCCTAATTCTGTCTCCACAGCAAGTAGGATTAAAAACTTTGAACCGAAACAACGTTGCTGCTGTTTCATGCACCCCCAAAGAAAACAAACTAAAAGAATAATCAGGGCTGCAGTCCATGTTGGAGAGCTTTGGTGAAAGAAGCTTAATTTGTCGGGTTACTTGTTACACTTAGATGCAGTATAGATGATGTCAAGTTATATTAATAGCTCTAAGATTTTCCAAGTGTTGGTATGAAAACTGCCCAGCCTTGATAATGAAAACATGCGCAGGAGAGCTTTGTAAAACAATCAGAAATCAATCCTGTGTGTCAAGTTGAACATATCAATGAGACAGTTTGCAGTCAGTGGGTTTTCTTATGAAGTGCTGTCAACAGTCAATGCTACACTTGTCTGATCCGTCCAGCCCCGCTAAGTGGAAAGATTTCTCTTTATATTAACCCAATAGAAAAGGAAAGGAAAACCAGGAAAATGTAAGCCACAGTAATTCATCTCAAGTATCCTGAAGGACAATTAGCAACAAAGGCTAGCGGTGGTAAGCCTGCTCTTTGGTGGGGTTTGGAGATCCGGGGCTGTAATTATTGAGCCATCCTGCTGAATAGCACAATCAATGCTTGACGGCTGCGCCGGTGCGGCGGCTCGAGCTCTTGTGTAAATGAAACGTCAGGCTGGGGGAAAAGGGGCCATTGTGTTTACCCGAGCCTGGGTTAGCTTTTAGAGAACAATGAATCTGCAATCGACGCAAGACATTTTAATGGTGTTGTCGGGATCTTTCTCATTAGGAGGCTGGGGTGATGGAGAGGGAGGGAGAGCGGCGCTGGCGAGGAGGATGGATTCCACCAGCTCTGCGCAGGTGTGCACGCACCCAGCCCCACTGCCCAGCTTGTCCCAGCTGGACCGTGGTCCTTGGAGGTGGCAGCAGCCACCCAGGATCAGGGCAGTGTGACCACAGTGCAGTCGTGCCAGGCTTCACGACTGGCTGGGCAGGTGACATGTGTTTGCACCTGACTACACATCTTTCTGCCCAAAGGGCCTTAAGCCTCCCTCCCCTTGCTCCCTCGAGCATGGCTCTTCCTGATTTATAGCCTCAGGGTTTATCCCTCTCTCTCTTTATAATATTTTCACTCTTTCCCTCCTTCTCTCTCAAAAATACGCTTCTCCCCAGCAGCATCAAGCTCAAGCTTTTCAGCCTTCCCCTTAAATTCCTGTCTAATTTCTCGTGGACACATCTCTGTTCTTGTTATGTCTTACTTCCTTCTTTTACAGCAGAAATATTTATCAAACTGTTCTTCAAACCTGCCAGTGGCTTCACTCCCCCTTCAGTTTTCCCAGCACTGCTCCTTATATTGCAAAGTCATCCCTTTTTCCATGGGCTGAATGAACATTCCAGCTGCAGCCAGGGATGTTCTGGGAGGGTTTTGTGTGGGTGCATGCCTAGAGATGAAAGACTCAGCCAGATTTTTGTGGCCATTTAAAGGTATTTGCTAATCTTCTTTTCTCACCAATTGTAAATATTCCAGTCCTGGACACCATTGCTGGGTGGGAAGGTGACAGGTATCCCAATCCCTTGTTTCCAGCCACATGCTGGAAGAGCAAACCTGCACTGCCAAAGGACATATGAAAATTTCCTTTTTGCCAATGCACAGACTATAATGCTCATCCCTCCAGGAATGGTAAGGTAAATAAATACCTGTAGGATGTACGTTGCTTTGTGCTTGTTTTTACTGCAAGGTGATGAAGTGAATGATGCAGCCCTGGCTGTGCTGAGGCTGGAGAAGACAACAGCAATATCCAAAGGTTTTGGGAATGTGTTTGCTTTCTTTACTCAGGCTTCATTCAAACACATTTTTGCAGCCAACCTATTCAGTGTGAATGACATGGTGCCCATCCCACCCAGACCCTGCCAACACTGTGGTGTCTGACTCCTGCCACTAAACCCAGAGAGTTCAGTGCCATTTTCCTCCCTGCACCCCAGAACCTGCTCAGCTGTGGAGCAAACCAAGGCTGGAGGTCTGTGAAGGGCTTGGGGCAGGCACGGAGCCTCACCCATAAACCACCACCACACACCTCCTCCAAGGAAGGCAAACTCTGCAGATGTAATTGATTAGTAACTATCAGCTAATTGCAGGGTAATCACATGATTATTTTTGCTTTGCAAACTGAATAGTTGCCATGAGATTGGATAATTGTGCGGGCCAATTTTACACGGAGGCACATACCAGTGCAGAATAAAACCAGCCTCAAGGCTGTGTGCAGCAGGCAGGGTGATTTTATTCCTGCAGGTCCAGCGTGCACATCAGTGCATCGTGTGCTTCTAAAGGCCTCTTTGGATCCTGTGCTCTAAAGGAGAACCAAAAGATAAGAAATTGCTCTACCAGGGTCACTAGAATGAAACAAAATCCCCAAACTTTTGGCAAGGCAGAATCTTGACAGCTCTGCCAGCCCAAAGGGGAGATGCAATGCTCCTGTCCTTTGGAGGAGGGTTTGGGCTGCAGGAGCATGCTGTACTTAACCCCAGGAACTTGTTTGCCTGCAGCCCACGTAGGCACCACAGCCACAGCCACACCTGCAAACGAGTGCAAAGCATCTCCCTCTCCTCCCAAGGCCTCGTCACAAAACACAGAGATGGTGGTTGGAATATTTTGTCCTTTTGTAGCTCATTAAAATTTTGGTGTTGGCAGGAGAGTCAATCAAATGCCAGCAATGCAACCCAAATATTTTCCCAGATGGGTTGAACATTGTACCAGAAAGCAATTGAAGAAATTATTTTCTCTGTTGGCAGGGCGATTTCAAAGGCACTTTAGTCTCTGAATGTCTCTTAGATGATTAAATATTTCAAGCAATTTTCAGTGTCACTGATTCAGATTAATCAAATATTGAAGAGATGGGGTTAAAGCTGGAAAATGTGTTCTCTTTGGCCTCTCAGTGTTGTGGCATCAAACCCATGGGATAAATGCTCCACACAAGAGGCCTGTATAGTCTAAGTTTAATGGAAGCACGAATGCTTCCCTTGCCAGGGAATCCTAAAGCTTCCTACAAGTCAAAAACCATTGGAACTACTAAAATGGGACCAACTGGGGAAAAAAATCACATCTCAGTGATTCAGAAAAAATACTATAAAGAACCAGCATACGTCTGAATTACAAAAATGCCTGTATTAATTTCAGTTTGGCATTACAAGACACATTTCTGTGTGAGCCAAGAGCCAGCAGAACGTACACGGGAGTATTTTTAGGCTTTATTTAGGAAAAATTAATACAAGAAACAAATGCCACAAGCACATTCGTGGAGGTACAGGAGGATGGTTCAGATCCTCAGCTGATGGAAGTAAGCCTCCATCATCTGTTGCAAGGGGGACACAGGGATTTACCCCAGCTGAGGCTTCAGCTCAGTCTATGGAAATACTGTTGATGTCAAGTGGCCAGTGGGCACTGACTGGGAAGGAAGTCAGAGCAGGGAGCCTTTGTCTCTTTGGATTTCTTCAGGAAATAATGAAGGAAACAGAATATATCTGGGAGGCCACAATGCTATCAGAGGGATGGGGTACAAGAAAAACAACTTGAGCTACACCCTTGTATTCTGGTATTCACTGGGATGTCCTCAGAAGCTGCCATGGGGAGGCTCAGCCCAAGGCCCCAAATGAACTAAAATATGTTTCTGTGCAGGATAAAACCCTCTCAGAACGAGTTACATTGCTTTTTACAAGGAGCCACACGCGCTCATAGCCTGATTTAAAGAGAAAAACAAGGGAAAAAAAGCCCAATTTGTTGCTAGCAGGAATGTTTTTGCTCTCAGAAGACAATCTATTGATAATGTTGCATCTGCAATTAATTTGGAGTGAAACAGAGAGCTCACACACACTCACTGCTCTGAATTTGGAAGAACAGACACACTTTGCAATCATTTTCATAGTGGTCTCTGCTACTCCCACACCAGGCATTTCAGGGTGCACCAGCTCAGCTTTCTTGGTTTCCAGGAGTCGGTTTTTCTAACTGGAAAATATATGTATCATGCAAACTCTGTTTTTTTAATACCTCTGGATTTAAAAATCTCAGTAGCTAAAATAAGAGCTGTGTTAGAAATAGAAAGGAAATGTTGAAAGCTGTAAGTAAGGGAAAAAAAATGGAGGAAAAATCAGGGTCACCTGGTTAAAGTCAGACAAAAGCCACATTTCAAAAAATGTACCCTGTAATTTAGTCAAAATGGAAAGGACAGGAAAAAGGTCAATATTGTTTTAAATGAGACTAACAGCTTCCTTTATGTAATGGGTGAACTCCAGTGTGTTTCCGGATGATTGGCAATTTAACTGCTCGGGGGAGCGGGGGGAAAGGTTAAATTTATCAGCACACAAAAGTGCCAGCAATTTATTTCTGTCACTTTCCTACAAATTAACCTATTTTAAGGCGTTCTAAACCTCATCAGCAAGCCCAGGTGTGGCTGGGAATGGGGGTCACCACCAGGCCCACGTGCACGGGGAAAACGTGACAGCAGCTCCGTGAGGCAACAGCCACACAAAGGAGCTCTCAAAGATGAATCCCGTGAGGAGAGGGTTTCTATTTTCAAAAAAAGGAAATAAATACCCAACACTCTCCTGAATGAGTGAGGTTTGCTCAGTGCAAACACTAGTGTGGACCCTGAGGTGGGATGCTGTGCGTCTGTGTGCACTCTGGAAAGTGTAAGGGATGGATGCCCCAGGGGGGTGAGCTCACAGAGTTCTGCTACATCAGGAAAAACATTTAGGGACCTGCATCCTGCCCTGCCCAACCCCTGGCTTTGGAACTCAGAGAAGAAGGACAAGCAGAGGAAAACACAACTCTCACCCCATCCCTTCACAGACCTTTGCTCACCCAGCTCCAAACTCTGTCATAAACGTGCACATGACTGGGGTTTGTAGGCTGAAATCCCTGGAGTCAGCATGGAGAGAACACCCTCTTGTACAGCTGCAGCATCAGCCTGCTCTGCTGTCTGTCTGTCTGTCTGTCTATCTGTGCTGTTACAGGCAGTTACAGCTCGATGGACAAACACAAAGCTGAGGTCACACCAGTGGTGACAGGACAGGTGGGGTGGCCACACAGTGTGTGCTCAGGCACAGAGGCTTCCCATCATCTCATTTTTTTTACAAAGAGGTTATTGATCCATCTCCATTTATTTTCCCCATGGGACTGGCTTGGCTCTGTTCCATATCTTTCACTAGTGGGGTGTCTCAGAGTGTGGATGAAATGGGACTGAGGAGGAGGTGGGAGAGAGATGGTCAGCAGCAGCGTTTGGGAAAGGATTGTGACATCCCTTGGATGGGAAAACTGCAGAAATGGTACAGGTGGAGGTAGGAAGGGGTCTGAGCAGGAGGGCAGGCTCAAACCCATCTCTGAAAGCCTCCAAAAGGCACAGATCCCCACAGCAGGGAAGGAATAAAAGAAGAAAGGCAGCATTTTTGTTCATTTATTTATATAAGAGATACAGGCTTTCCTAAAGACACCAGCTTAAAGGAGACCTTTAGCACCAACATTTTCAAACAACAGTTGGTCTTTCCCTTCCATGCTGATTACAGCATTTCTAAAAGCTCAGGGCAGGGCCTCCAGTCACCTCCTGTGCTCTGGGGCTGGGCAAGGCACTACCACAATGGACTCTGCAATTTCAACAGAAAATAGCATAATTAATTTAAACATAATAGCTACCATTTTCCAGAGGACCAACATGGAAGTCTAGTGGATTGAGGCTCCTGTACCATTTATGGGCAGAAGTTTCCACAGTCCAGAGGTGTGGCCCTTCTTGGCCAGCTGCTCAGAGCTCTGAAATTCCAGGATTTTTACCTGGTGCAGCCTCTCAAAGGGGACATTAATGGCTTTGAGCTGAATCACTGAGCCTCACAGCTGACAATGCTTTTAGCCAAAGCAGTGGCTCTCCCTTTAAAACAAACTGGGTAGACAAAGCAGCATCTTTCAATATCTGGATATTTTTTAGTGTCGATTTTAAATACAAGGATGCTTGACTGGCTGCTCTACACCGTGACAAAGCTCTTAATGATTGCTCCAGATACATCCACAGGTGAACCTGCCAGCGAGTTAATCAGCAGAAGAGGCTTGACACAGTGGTATTTTGATCTTTGGGATTTCTGTGAGTGCTTATGGGCCCTTTTTTTTCTTCTCTGACTACTAAAATCAGCAGCAGCAGCGGGTCTCCTTCATAACCAGATTGCTCTAGAGCTAAATACTGACCAAAAGGAAACTGCTGGCCTCAAATTAACAGCAAAGACAATATTCTTGTAAAAATTACAGGAATATGATTTCAATTCAGGCCATTAAAATATTTCAACTACTTCTTTTCTTGAATACCTGAAATACCTGATTTAATCTGCTATAGACATCATTGCCTCTGTCATTACATCTTGTGACACAACTCTTACTCTCATGATTACTCCTATAGATGATCAAGAAAAAAAGTGAAAATACGAGTTATTTTCAAGCAGCGGAGGGAACCTTTAAAATTTATCTTTTATATCTAATTAATACAGTTTAATCATCTTTAAATAGAAGTTGCATTCACAATCAGAATAAAATATGATATAAGCAGCATCAGGGGGGATAGGTTGTAGATGTCCAGCAAAGTTTTCAGGGTCAGGTACATTGTATTGTGCAGGGAGCTGGTAAATACCAGTTTAGGGAGAAAGTTAGGAAGGCTTAATTTTCACTGGCTCTTTCCCCCCTCTGGTACGAGACAGTCAGGCAGCAGCTCATGTTACAAAAACATTAACTTCCAGAGGCCTTTAATAACAGCCTTCAGTGAACCTAGAAATGCTGAGAGGGACAATTTTGCAGTCTAGGGTATTTGAATCAGTAGCTTTTCATATCACAGTTGAGGCATAAATAGCCATTGTATCTGCTGAAATTATTTCGATCAGCTTATGTATTCACCAAGTGGTGTCACTACCACCGCTCTCCATCGCGGTGCTGGAGGAGCGAAGATTCGAGGAACTTGACAGGATAATTAAGTATGAAAGCAGACTGGATTTAGCAGGACCCCAGTGAGTCAACAATCCCGATTGTTTCATCATCTCGGCTTTGTGCTGTTCATATCTTATCAGATTAGATAACAATCTGGTATAGCTACGAGTTGAATTACCATGTTGAACTGCACAGTTAGACCACATGAAAAACATCAATACACATTTAAATAATCCCATTTTCAAACTCAGATAAGAAATGGCCAACCTCTACAAATCAAAGGCATATCCTCAGGCTAAAATAAAGAGTGGTCTGATTACCTATTCAGTGATATCAAAGTGCAACAATCAAATGCTATTGCCAATATAACGCAGAGGGCCTTATAGCAGAGCAGGAACACGACGGCCTCCTGACAGCAAATATCAGAGCTGAAATTCACTGGCTGCAAATTTCAAAGGTGAGGAAAGGATGTAGCCAGGTATCTCCCGCAGAATGGAAATCTTCCACTGCATCAGAGCCTCTTCCTCCTCCTCCCTGTTCCTCCTCTCAGTGCTCACAGGGCTGATGTTCTCAGCCTGCAGTGCAGAAGCTCAGGGGGTCTGCAGGCAGCAGATGCAGCTGCTTTTTGTAACTTTTCCATTACCCTGCCTGGACACAGAGCGTGTTACCAGCCCACACACACACAGTTCCTCTTGCCCTGTCTTCCCAAAATGACCCCTGCTCTCTCAGCAGTCCCGTTTCACAATCTTTTCCACGGGACAATCCCTCTGAGGTGGCCAGGCCATGGTACCTGTAGGAGCTTGAAATTGTTTCTAAATTGTCCTGGGTTGAGAAGAAAATTAAGCCTGGAGGAGTTGAGATGAATATGTGGCCCTTTTCATTACAGTCACAGTTTCTGCCACCCTGCCAGATCCTGACACCCCATGAAAGGTGAGTGAAACTCTGCATTAAGAACTTTGTTATTGAGGATGAAAATCCAACTGAATAAAAAATAAACAGGGATCAATTATCTTTAAGCACCGCCAGTCATTCCCCTTCCTTCCTCCTTTCCCCACCCCTCACGCATTCTCCTCTGATCTTTTATGCAGCTATTTGCAAACTAACCATTAGTTGTCAGTCTCCAGCCACGCAGAGCCGGCAGCCGGAGGATGCTGCCGCCGCTCCGGGAGAGCGCTGCACCCATGGAGCAGCCAGCACGCTGGGAGCAGCACGGAGAGCACACACGAGGACAGGTGTGGCCCTCCAGAGCAAGGAAACACTGTCATTACACAAGGAAATCTGGAAAGAGCTGAGTGATGAGCCCAAAACAGAGCCCCTCCGTTCGGCTCTGCTCCCAGCACGAAGAACCGGCCGAGGTGTGGCACACGCGGATGAGCAGATTCCCAGAGGTGGCACTGGGGTTGTGGCACCTCTTGTGGTACAAGGGTGGAGGGAATGACGTGGAATGCTGGGAGAGGCTTCTGCCCTTGGAATTTTACCAGTGGAAAGCAGAAGGAGCTGGGGGAGAAGAGGAACATTAGCCATTTTTTCATATTTTAGGTCAATTATTTTCAAAGTTTCCTTTGCTAGAAATACTTTTGATTGTGACATTGTCAGACAAAACAGTGAAGGATCACATACTTCCCATAAATTCCCCATCCTTGGAAGTGCTGGATGGGGCCTTGAACAACCTGGTCTAGTGAAAGGTGTCTCTGCCCATGACAGGGAGTGAGTTGGAATGAGATGAGACTTAGGCCCCCTCCAAATCAAACCATTATGAGATTCTGTGAAAATAGTCCACCGCATTTGATGTATTTTTCTAAACTGGAGAACTCTCATCTGGGTTTGCTCAGAAGCTCTTTGGCTGCAGATGAGGTCCTGCAGCAAAGAATATTTGCAAATTTCCAGAGTAAATGGAAGCCGACCTGGAGATGAGCACCATCCTCATGATGAAATGAGCAGTCTGCAAGATGCAAGCGTGGAGGGTAATAAATATGGGCTGTGGATATTCTGGGCACTCATCTTGGAAAAGAGCAGGGTGTACATTAATAGGAAAGGAAAGTGTCAGAGTGAAAATACCTTTGGTGTGCTGATGCTGGATGAAGATGTGTGAATAAACCGTAAGCGGATCTGTTAAACTGTTTTCTACTCATGGCTTATATATCCCTCAGGACATGGTTCATCTGACCAGGAGTGGTCAGAGAACAATTTCCCTCAAGGGGCACAGTGTAAGCTCTGAGAATAATTGATTTTTTGAATGGTGGCCAAATTGCAGGGCTGTGTGCATCTGTGCTTCATTTTGGGTCAAATAGAGCATGTTCTGTCCAAAATGAAATGTCTGACTCCCATACCCTTCTGTGAAACAAGATTTATCCAGAGCTGAAGAGAAACCATGAGTTTGAAATTTTGCAAGTATATAATTCAGGAAGTTTCTAACAAAAAAATCCTACTTTAATGTTTCCACCTTTGCTAGTTAAAATGATTTATGAATTCAAGCCGTATTGAATTGGCAGTTTTGAGTGGGCAGTTTTGGTTAACGTTGAATGTAATTTTTAGTGACTAAACCATTCATACAGCACACTCTCTGGGACAATACTTGCAACATGATTGAAGGAAAACCCCAATCCAGAAGTTGAAACTGGGGACAATGGCATTTTGAACCCAGCAGCTTTCCAAGGGGAGGAGGAGGAATTCAGCCATTGGCTCTGCATACCTCAGAGGATTCCCCTGAGATGCTTCCAGAGCAGACACTTGGAGCTCTGCTTGGCAGCACACGAACTCCCAGCCCTGCATTCTCATCTCCTTTATGGGTGTTGGCAGCATAAACCAACATTTTCCCTTGCAACTTCCCCAGAAGCCTTATGTGACGCAGGCCCAATGTCAAGAAATCACTCAGCTCCTCAGTCACAGTTTTTTGCCCCCAACCTTTCGCGGGTGCTCAGCCCCGGGAGACGGCGCGTCCTCGGAGTCTCACAGCCGGTGTGTTTGGGGTGAGCTGCAGGGGCTTTCCCAACAGAAACACTTCTACACTACTAAGTTGAGGAATCCGATTGTGCAGCTGGTTCAGACTGTCACAGCTCGTCACATCCCCAGGACTCCTGTGCACTGAGGTTAGAGAGACATTTCCAAAATAAGGAGCGAAATACCAAGGAGATAATTATGGATGAGAAACAGAGATTTTTTTTTTTCCATTTAAAAGTGTATTGATATATGCATTGATATATACATCGATGAGCTCAACTGACAAGCTGTGCTTGAGAAAGGAGTAATTGCATCTTTATTAATATTAAACCTGACACCTGCCTTGGCCGATAACACGCAGTCCTGACACTACTTAGCTCACAATTAGGACACACGAAAAGAATGAAGGGGAAAGCAGTATTAAACTGAATCTGCATTTTAAAGAACATAAAAATAAAAAGTCTGTTAATTTTCTAACACTTTTCTAATTCAATCAGGCATGGAATTTAAAAATAGCTTTGCTTTTTCATTGAAAGAGGAAAAAATTTCGATTTTTTTCCTGAATCCCATATAGAAGAAAAAATATTTAGGATTGGTGCAGTGCTCTTAGAAAGAAAACCCCAATGCTAATTTGTATCATAAGCACAATTAGAAGAGATGTCCACCATTTGAAAAAGAACAGAGAGCTACACAGCTAAAGGATATCATTGCAAGATGATAAACTATTTAAAGGCAGGAGTGAAAAATAAGGTCTTGTCTTTAGTGATAAAATGCCATGTTATCTCGTTTAAATGGCATATCTTTGCAAATGGTGCCACAACGTTTCAATCTTTTAAAATGTCATCATTAAAAAATACATACCACAAATGGTGTCTTTATACACTTCTTTTCCTCCTTTCGCTTTATTTTTTTTGTTTGTTTGTTTTTGGTTTTGTTTTTGTTTTTTAAGGGCTAATGTAGTACTGGCAACTTCAAAGGTAAAAAGAAAGGAAATAACAAACATGGTTCAAGGTGATGTGAGTACCACCAAAGGTAAATAGGTTTAGAAGCAAATTTGGCTTTTCAGGGTTTCGTTCCCTCTGTGTGCGTGTTCATCTGTGTTTTAAATAAAAACCACATGCATCCTGCCAGCTGGGTGAATATTGTCTGTAGCACTGGGGTTTGAGATGAGAAGTCATCCCTGTGCCAGGCTCTTTCCCATCCTGATTGCAGGGAGAGCTGTGGAATGGCACCGGGCGCAGCTCAGACACCCCAGGTGCCAGGAGCTTGGGCTCTTTTATTTATTTCTTGGAAGGGCACCTTAACCATCACCACCATCCTGCTTACTTCTCTCCCCCTTTTTTTTTTTTATTTGTATTTTACCTTTGCAGTCACACTTGGGTTTCTTCAGGGAAATAAATCTGTGGCTCAGTGTAACAGGAGAAAATTATTTTTTCTCAGTTTGTTGCCTGAGCACAGTGAAACATTTTATGAGCACCTGTTTTTATCAGCAACGGTGGCAAAAAGACAAAGGGAGGAAGAAATGAGACAGCAAAAGTCCCTCATGCAAATGTCAGAGGCTCCCTGTTGAACCAACAGACAGATGACCACTCAGAAGTTGTCAGGGATTAATCAGAATCATGGAATCCTAGAACAGTTTGGAAAAGTTGAACCTCATCCCATTCCAACCCTCCCACCACGGGCAGGGAACCTTCCACTAGACCAGGCTGTTTAAAGCCTTATCTAATCTGGCTTTGAAGCAAGTTGAGCCCATGTCTGGCAGTGGGATTTGCTATTCTTTATTTCTAGATTTTATCCAGACATAGAGTGACCAAAAGCTCAAATTAATCCCTTAAAATATTTTTTCTGTGTGTGGAAACCTTTCTTCTATTCATCTATGGGTTCTGCAGTTGATTTCAGTGGGATCATAACTGTGCTTTGGGTAGGATTAAAAAGTAAAAGGGAGGTTGAGACTCAGCCCCCCATCCTTTGATTTCTAAAAGTTGCTGTGTATGGCTGGAGGGAAGTGTGGAACTGTGAGCTGCAGTTCTTGGTTCTGTGCTGGGTTGACTGGATAAACTCTGATTTCAGTCCAAGAACCCCAAACCAGGAATTCTGGTGTAGTTACATCTGGAATACTCTGCAAATAAACCATCAACACACATATCAAAATGAATATGTGCACACATTCATCTTCCAACAGACACATGTATACACACTCACTCACACAAGTATATAGATAATTTATGCTGCATAGAACATCCCACACTGCTCTTACACTGGGAACACAAATGACTATAACTGACCTTGATTTGTGGGTTTTTCTGAAGTTTTTACATTGCACCTCTGTCAAATAATCAATGACATTGTATATGTGCAGCAGAAGCATATGCATTTATTTATACATATAGAACATGTTATATCTATACATATAAATGGATTATTTACAAAGTATTTCTCAAAATTGCATGACAGTTCATCGTATTGAAGGTGCAGTAGTTGGCTTAAAATGACACTGTTGAGCCCCTGGGTCTTTTTTAATAAATATATTTTTGGCTTCTGCCTTCTGGAAATCTTCACCAGGCTTTGAAACTCCTGAAAAATTGATTTGCTTTTTTATTGCTGCTTAGTCCACACTATAGGCTGGACATATTTTCTTCTTTTAATTGAATCTGCCCATTACACTGCACAAGTGCCAGGACATCAATTTAATATCTAGAATTTTTTTTTTTTTGCGAGCTTTCAAACACACACCAACCCCCCCTTATTTAATATGGTTGGATGTTTCTATTTCTCTCCTCAGAGTTTTGATTTGTCTATTAGCATTACAGTAGCTGTCCAAGTTGTGTGATATTCCTTGGGAGAAAAAGATATAACACACTAGAGGAATCTTTTTTCTCGCTGCTGCTGCTGCTGCTTTCCTGCTGTAGCTTATCTTCTTAACAAAGACAGGACTACAGTGGGTTTCACAATCTGAGGAAAAGCACTTTAGCTGAGAGATGCACCAATGGGTAAGAACTGAGGGAAGATAAACATCCCCACATCAAGAGCACCATGAAAGCGCTCCAGCGAGGAGGGACGTGCAGAGGCTCTCGAGAGCAGCCAGGGAGTCTCTGGCACAAAGCAGGGCTCTGCCCTTCACTGCTGTGATAATCGTGCTGGGGACGCGTGTTCACCTTGCAAAAGTTCAAATCGTGCTTGTAAAAAAAAAAAAAATAAAAAAAAATTAAAAATCGTGCCGAAACAGAAATTTAAAAAATCCCCAGGAAGCCCAAAGTGCCTGGTCCCTGTTACTGAATGAGGCTGGGGGCAGAACTCATGCAATAAACACAATGGCAATCAGGAAAAAGAGTTCATTATTTAAAGGCACAAAGAGGTTTTGACTGTGTTGGAGGCAGTGATTGCACCCCTCATGCCTTCAAGTCCATGAGTAACTTGGACCATCCCAGTGATGGAGAAGGAGGAGCACCAGGCTCATGCTCCAAACTGGCTGAAAGACTTGGCCCACATCAATTAATTAAACCTCTTGATTAACTTCTTGGAGAAGGAAGAAATAAGCAGTATGAGGCAAATGGAGCTTAAGGTACTGTCTACAATAATTTCCCTTTGTGTAACTGATGTTTTTGCTTCCTTGAAAACCCCTTCTGCAGCAAGGATGCAGGAAAGGTGCTCTGCAAGATTTACCTCACCCAGAGTCCGACTGAATCTAAAAAATTACCGGGACAAAGAAGATTGATGTGCAGGGAGCCAGAGCAGCACAAACTTCTCTGGTGCTCTGACAGGTTCTAGATGTGTGCTCCTATTCCTGATTCTGCAGCCCTGTCCTCATCTCCCAAACCCAATTCTTTGCTCACTGCATCACTATTTTGGGTTTTTATCCATCATCTGTCGAACAGGAGCAGGACAAGCACTCTGAGAAGCCCCTCCACAGTGGCTGGCTGTGATTGCTGTCTGGCATTAGGAAAGACAGCCTAATATCAAGCATTTGTGTTTCAAATACTTTGATTTTGTTCTGCTATCATGCTAAATAAGTCCACTGTACTGGGGTAAAAAGCCAAATGCATGGATACAGCGGGGTCCATGTGTAATTAAGGTGAGGCAGTTGTACGGGGGCACAGTCAATCGGGATTAACGAGTTTCCTCTCCTGCATCACTTTGATGTAAACCCCTTTCCCCACTGGATCAGATAAACTCTCAGCTTCAGCTGACTGTCAGCCTCCAAACCCAGAACAAAGCAGGGCCTCCACAATCCCAGAGAGAAAAAAAAAAAAATTACTCTTTGAATGAATCCCAGAAATAAAAACAAATGCCAGAGTTATTCCAACAGGGTTGTATCATGTACTGGTGATATTCCTGGGCAAGGAGGGGGCAGCCCTGGAGCAAGTACTATTCATTATTATTGATGAATATTCTCAGGAGAAACAGAGGATGTTGCTTAATGGCTTGATCTAACACACCATCAGAGAAGAGAGAAAATAGAGTGAAAGATATCCTCAAAAGCAAAAGCTGAGGAATCTTCTGAGCTCTGGCTGGTCCTTTAATTACCCACGCTGCAAGGGAGGAACACACAAAGGAGGAGATAGCTTCAGTGGAAGTCCTTTGAGAGGAAGTCCTTTTCCTACTTGTTAAAGCTGCAATAATGTCACCTGGAGGTTAGTTTCTTCATTAGGACTTCGAGCCACCAGAACACTGAACACAGACTTGTGCATCCAATTTGCTGTGTGGTTGGCAAAACTACCTGTGCCAGGTGAGCAGGTGCAGGAAGGAGCTGATATAAATGTGCAAGGAGTTATTAGGCTTGTAGAGACTAAATAATTAGAAATAATCAGGTAAAAACAGGGAAAAAGAGAATGTCAGGAGATGATCCGGCCCTGGCATGGAGCAGGTTTGTGCTAACAAAACCAGGATTGGCCAGTGAAGTTTTAGGGAAAGCAACACTTACAGCGACAGACCTGCAGACATGGGTGTGCTGCTCCTCCACAAAGTTGAACCTTTTTTTTCCTCTGAGTTGTTTGGATGACTGGGACAGCAAAGCCAGATTGCAAGGCACCTTGTCAGGCAGATCAGGCAGGTTCAGAAGTGCCCAGTGGCAGCTGCTCATCTGCTCTCTGCTCTCCAACATCGCTGAAATGCTGCATCTGGCTGCAAGAGAAACCCTGAGACACCTCTCTGCTGTGCCTCTGTAGGAAACTTCCTCAGGACAGCTCTGACAGCTGTGTGGACTTGCAAGCTCTGGGAACCACGAATTCCCTCATCACAGCCTCCCACATCCCCCTTTGCCCTGAGTGGGGACCCGGAAAATGCCCTGGGTCCTGCTGGGGAGCAGTGGGCTCCTGGTGACCTTGTGCTGGGCACCAGGGATGCTCGGCCACCTGTACACAGGCTCCAAGCCCTGCATGGCCATGAAACCTCCCCAGCTGCCTGTGAGGGCCCAGGACCACCCCAGCCAGCTGGCAGGCAGGGAGGGCTGACAGCAGAGCAGGCAGAGCAACCATTAGGAAAATATCCCTGGCACAAAGCCTGGCAGGCTAGTGGTGCCAGTGCCCAGGGAGTTGCAGGAGGAGGGGTGGCACGAGGCTGCCTGGACTGTCCCTGGGGCCCGGGTGACAGCAGGGTCCCCAGCCTCATCCTTGATGTGGCCACAAGCTCCACTTACTCCCATGGAAGTGATGTCCAGGCTCTGGCACTGCAGCTCCTGGGGCTTCAGGGGGTTTCTGCACAAGGGCTGTGAGCAGAGCACAACCTCAGGGTTCAGAGGGAGCTGCAGCAGTGCAGTTTGCAGGACTGCAGCCAGTGGAAAGGGATGGAAAAGGAGTTGTCTTCCTGCACTGGGAAATGTAGGGAGACACGGGATTAGCACCAATTAGCAACACTGGGTGCTGTAAGTTAATGAGCTACAGTGTGACAGCACCCCAGTGACCCAGGCTGGGCCATCCCTGACTCTGCAGTTTGGATCTGCCCAGCTCCCACCCCACCAGGCATCCCCCTGCTCTGTCAGCAGAAGGGAAAAATCGCTGCCTGATTCTCTCCTGGCTCACAGCTCATCTCCCCCCACTGGTTTTGTTAAATGCAGCACATTTCCAAAGAAGCAGATTTTAATTTCAATAAACTCTGTAAGAAATAGATCAGAGCTAAGGAGGGGAGCAGCCACAGGAAGTGACTTTAACTGCTTGGCTGCAGAATATTAATAGGATGGAATGTTATTAGAATAATTTTTCATCGTTTATTAGAATAATTTTTCATCATGAATAATAAATTAATAGAATAATTTAGTACCACTAGCCCTCTGTTTGAAAGGGTATTTTATTTAAAAGTAGCTTGAAAAGTGGCATTTGGGGAGGTGGGATGGGGAGCAGGTCATGGGTGGAGGAGGTGTTGTGAGGCTGCTTCGTGCAGGGACTCACTGCTTGTCTTTTACTCCCCTCAGTTTTCCTTCTGGAAAACCCAGCCAGGTGAGTCCATCACTGCTGATGGCTCTGAGAGGGTCTTGCTTGGGACAGGAGATGGCTGACACGGAGGATTCAACCCCTGGAATCCTGCAGCTCAGGCCTCCAGCTAGGCATCACCAGACATCCTCTGCAGCTCCACAGCCCCTCTGGGAAGTCCCTCTTTCCTTCCAGCAGCCTGGGAAATGGCCACATCCACTCCCAGGTACATTTACCTGGCTTTAACTCCTTGTTTCCCTGCCTCACAGTGAGACACTGATGGCCATTGCAGTAGTTTTGTGCAAACCAAGAGGTCTCTGTCTCTCTCGGTGTCTTTTTTTTTTTTTTTTTTTGTTTGCATCTGTGTGGAAGATAATCATTCCTCGGAAGGCTATTCACACCACAAAAGCACAATGACATTATTCTCTCCCTCTCTCTCTCTTTCTACTGTTTTACTCTACAACTGACAATTAATGTTAGAAAGAACATGAAATGGAGGAGAAATTACAGCAATTTATCAACCGAAATTATAGGTGTAGACACATGTCAGCAGTGGAAACAGTTTCTATCAAAATTAAAGTATTTAGAGATTTTCCTCAAATTTCAAATTATGCAAATCCCATTTTTGTGATATGCTGGTACTGTAGCTTTAATTGCAGGATTACCAGCAAGCTGCACTGTGCTTGTAACCAGGATTCAGCTCTTTGGAGAGTGGCTCCCTTCTCTAGCACATCTTATTAATTCAACAAAGTTCCCATCTCTTTAACAAATTAAATATGTTTTGCAGAACAGGCAGCGGTTTTCTCAGTTTCAATCTGTCACGAAGGACCCTGCTGTTTGCAGAGGTTACTCGACAGCTGGATGAACAGACAGGTTTGAGTCCAAACACGGATTCAAATGCATATTTATACATAAAACATATTTATACAACAACATCACAGGAACAGCTTGTGCTGCTGCTGAAGTTTCTACAAGTCCCTTTACAGTGAGGACACTGTTAGCAGAGGTGGGGACGGAATTGGGATTTCACCTTCTTCCTCCAGGTCTCTCTGCAGCAGTTAAAGCTGTTCTGTGACCTCAGGAGGCCACATGAGCTCCCACAAGGATGGAACTGGCTTTACCTCTGGCAGTAATGGGCATGGCTGCAAGGCCATGACAGCAAACCTGACACCGTGTGCTCCTGAGAAGCTGTTTGGTCACTGCCAGCCTAATTAGAAGGTACAATACTCAGGGTGTTATTTCTCTTCCTTCCCTGCTTTTATGTGCCTCTGATGATGCCAAAGGACCCGAGGATGGAGCACAGGAGCAGGCAGGGACTGGGTGAGGCACTTGCAGGGCAGAGAGTGCCAGGAGGCTGCCAGGCCGAGGAGGGGAGACCTGATGTGCCACACCAGAGCCTGAGGCATCCCTGGCTGCACTGGGGTGATGTGGTTCCACTCCCAGCATCCAAGAGCCAGGACAACGCAAGGTAGGTGGGAGGAGAGGAGAACAAGTTCTGTCTCCAGAGGAGAAGACAAGAAATCTCTCTGGGTGGCTGTTCTGTAACATCATTTTCTTCCTTGCCCCGTGAAGGAAGGGTGGGGTTATCCTTGGCTGCCCAGGCACTGACACCTGCAGTATCTGCACCTCACAGCATTCCATCTCAGTGGTCTCTTATCTGCATCTGAGTGCAACACTCTGGCATCAAGCTGGGGTTTTTAGGTGGTTTGAAATGATGGACTTTAATGCAAGAACATCTCAGGGCTGCTCAACATGTCAGGGGTAAGAGTCCCCATCCTACCAGCACTGGGGCTGAAAATCCTTTCTCAGACTCGACTGGGCAGTTATGACATCTGGCTGTAGAAGGTCACATGGAATTTGCAGACACTGACAGGACTGTGAGCTCCATGTAGAGAGGTGTAGAGTTTATAACTGGTGCAAACAGCAGCAATTTGGGCTGGATGTTTTATGCACTTGGCTTGTTCATCTGCTGATGATGTTCATCTGTCTGGGTGACACATGGCCACTGAAAAAAGTTGGAGATAAACTAGCATTTAACTTCCCTTTTTCGATTGTTCTGCCAACCAGAAGTTAAACTGATGGTGTTGTTCATAGGATTGTCATGTGCAGGGCCAAGAGCTGAACTTGATGATCCTTGTGTCTCCCTTCCAGCTCAGGATATTCTATGATTTATTGATACTGAAGTGAAGTAAAAGGTGTCACAAGGTTCTGAGGTGCATCAGAAGCATTTCACAGAATCACAGAATGGGTTGGATGGGAAGGGATCCCAGTGGGTCACCTGGGCTGACCTCCCTGCTCGAGCAGGGCCACCTCAGAGCACACCCAGATGGTTCTGGGATATCTCCAGTGAGGGAGCTCCACGCTCTCTCTGGCCAATCTGTTCAGTGCTCAGTTACTGCACAGGGAAGAAGTTCTTCCTCATATTTAGGTGGAACTTCCTGTGCATCCTAATTTCACTGGAGTCCCTGTTCTGGTAACAGCCCTTGGTGCAGGGGCTGCAGGTGCTGCTCCTGTCTGTGGCTGTGCTGTCACACGCCCCCGTCCCACCAGTGCCCAGGTCACCTCTCAGGTGTGCATTTTGCCATTGGTACTTACACTACTTTTGAAAACTCCCCCTCCCCTGGCTCTCTATCCACCTCCTCACGGGTCACATGGTGGCCCTTGCAGGGTGCCACCCAAGCCAGGGCCAGCGGGGCTCCCAAACCAGGAGGTTTCTTTTCACACTTCTGCACGTGGCCAGCCCAAGACACAACCAGATGCCTGGGATCTATTTGCATATGCCAGGCAATGCGAGGCTGCTGACAGCCACTGTATCCAGCCTCAATAACCACGATATGCTCCATCTGCTGACGCCCCAGCATAGCCACAGCGGGGAGCTGTACTGCCAGAGGCACTATCCTGCAACAGCTGAATGGCTGAACAGCTGGGGGAGCATCAAAGGACACTTTTCATACAAGAGCAGGGCTGTTGGCCCCGTTTCTCATCACACACACGTCGTGGAGCACAGGCAGAGGAGCCACAGAGGCAGGGACAGGTTATAGGGGCATTCTCTGTGAGCATTTGTGTCACCTGCACCCCACACAGCCACAGGGAGAGGCTGGTGGAGTTCATCAGAAAGGAACAATCTAATTGGGAAAAAAGGTTACCTGTAGGCCACCACACATTCAGATGGGGGAGAATTTAGCCTCTTTATGGGTCCAGTGGTGATGCTCCCTGGGTACCAATAATCCTCTCTGCTGCTGTTTGTAAGGAGTGATGGGGTCTGAGCTGAGCACCTGGGATCAGGGAGAGAGGCCAGAGACAGCCTGTCCCTCCGTGCAGGGGTGGTGAAACACCCAGGGCAGTCAGCTCTTGCAGGATGCAGGATCAGGCTCTTAGGATGCACATTTTCCCATGCAGGGGGGAATGGAGATTGCTGAGTGACTGCACAAGGATGGCAGCAGGGGCTGCATGGGACAGTGCTGGGTGATGCCCAGCACAGAGCTCCAGGCTGGGCTTTGGTCAGTGCTGCACCAGTGGTACCCAGTGCTACCCTGCCTTTTTTTTTTTTTTTTTTTTTTTGAGAAAGGGAGTGAGAAGAGAGAGATGGGAGTGTTGAGTTTTGCATGTTCAGGTAAAAAGACTGATTTTCCCTAGGCCTGGTGTGGGAGCTTGTGGGAAGTCTACAGATAGGTTTTACCTGAAACTAGGAAAGGAAACAGAGAAAGAAAGAGGGAAGGGAAGGGGAAGAGGAAAGGGAAGGGAAAGAGAGAAAGGGAAAGGGAAGGGAAAAAGGAATAAAAGAACAATCATTGAGAGAAGGGGGGAAACCAGAATTGATCCTATGATTTTTTTTTTTCCAAAATAATTCAGTGATTCTCATTCAGCTGGTGCTTTTCTTAAAGACCAAAGAGCCTATATGATAAGCATATTTTACAAATTAGGTAGCGATTTATCCTGCTTTTGTTTTAATGATTGAAATGAATGATGTCGTGCCGCTTGCTGCTGCTGCTGCATTCAGCGCCTGCTGTTCTTGGGAGCTGAAGACACCGAGAAATTTGCATACTTAATGCCGGGAACTGGCACAGACTAAATAGCTTCTTTTCTTTCCTCTGTGTTTGTAGATTTACTGTAGTGCTGGGTTTAATCAAAGGCTTTTTAAAGCCGTCCGTGTGCCGTTTCACAATGCTGAACTTGCATGTGACAAAGGCAGCTATTTATTACTTATCAGCTTTATGGCAAGGACCACGGGCTGCCCTAATTAAAGGTGTAGGGGCAGCGTGTCCCTGCAGGAAAAGGCACTGGCCAGTTAACATTTCTAATCCCTAATCGAGGCACGGCGTGGATTATTTTTCATTTTGTTTTGTTGCTGGTTAAGCATTCAGAAATAGTGTTAGGGCTAGGCAGGGAGCTAAGCCAACTTTGGATGGGTGTGAACTTCCAAAGGTGTGAGCTCTCCATGTGGATGCCAAGGGCTTTGTTGGTTGAGGCGCCCTACGTTTTCACCTGCACTGGAGCAGAACTGGCTGGGACACTGTCTGCTTCATGAGATGTCACCAAAACAGGATGAATCATTGGATGCCCCATCCCTGGAACTGTCCAAGGCCAGGCTGGATAGGGCTTGGAGCAACCTGTTCTAGTGGAAAGTGTCCCTGTCCATGGCAGGGGGTTGGAATGAGAGGAGTTTTAATAACCCTTTTAACCCAAATGATTCTGTGGTTCTGTGATTCTATGATCAAGGGTAAAATGCTCTATAGAGACAAATCCACATCAGCCAGCTTTCTTCTGGGCTTCCCTGCTCATTTCTCGTGTGCACATGAGAGAGCAGAAAACAGAGAGCTGTCATACCCCATCACTTGATTTGGGGTTGAGTGGATCATCAAGAAGGTGTAGAGTGAAAAGCTCTTCTTCAGAAGGAGCTTTAACCTCCCATCTCTTATGACCAGGGAAACCACCCCACAGACCAAGCTATGGCTCAGAAGTCTCTTCTGTCTGTTAAGATTATCCAACACTCCCAGATCTAAGAAACTTTCTTATGGTAACTAGGTTTTGATTTGAAAACTAATATGTTGATACAATCCTATGTCTTCAAAAACCAGCCCCAGATTTCTGGTTTTTGTTCTACCACAGACAAAAATTAATGCTGGACTTTGGTGGATGTTCACCAACCAGAAACCCCTCATTGTGGGCAGCTCTGCATCCACATCAGTACCCATGAAACCCTTCAAGAACAGCTACACTGACTGTAGTGAAACCAGGATTGTCCTTTATTTACTACCAGCAAATTTAGTGCTCCTTCTCAAGTCAGTAAGAAATTTCCATAGGCAAATTATTTCTGTTTTGAACAGCAAGAAAACACATTTTTTCCTCTCTAAATATTTTCCAACTTAAAGAGGCAAAACACAGTGCAGGGGAGAGCAAAGAGCATTAATGTCTTGTCAGGGCTGGCCCATCAAAAGGCAAACTTCATAAAAAGAAATAAATAAATGGCCCCCTCCCCCCAACATCTGCTGGGAGCACTCAGAGATAACTGGCAGCTTGAACAATAACTCCGAGGACGGGAATCCTGGAACAATGGGAGTGGGAAGAGAGCAGCCCTGGCTGTGGCATCGTTTCCAGGCCTTCTGCACACACAATTGGTTCACGGGAATAAAGATCAAGTTGGACCAATAGCACTATAATTTGGGAACAAATATATTGATTACAAGAGAGTCCCACTGGAATGAATGGGACTCCTCGGGAAGCGCCGTTATTATTCCGCGTGCGCGGGGATTGCAGGATGAGCTCTGCCCGGGCTCTGAATTGATCAGCATGAGATTATCACCCTGCAAATGCAATATCAGCCTGCTGCAGCACTGCCTGGACACACAGCCACGGGATGACCCAGCCTGCATTCCTCCTCACCCCTTTGCTGAGCCTGCTGACTCCTGTGGATCCTTCAGAAAAAACGCCCTCGCCAGATCCTGTAGGTCGTGTGCTCCTGAACGTCACCAAGAGAGAGTTTATCTGCCTTCTAAAGTGGCTATTTAATAAAAGAAATAAAAACCAGCTGTGAAATATTCAGGAGGAAGGGTAGTGTTAAAATAACAGGATTTGCCAAAACCTGTATGTCTATTAATGATGTTTTAGAGCACGATAATGGGATTAATTTTGAACTCTTAGCTCCTTTTTCACCATCAGTGAGTTCTAGTTAGGTTCAGCATTTTATCTAAAGCTGGAAATTGCATCATATCCCTCTGGTTTTATACCCATTTATTTATTTATTTAAATTTAAATTAAAATTAAAATACGAGACACACATCTAGGACTTTACATTCCCTAATTCATCTTTCTTAAAGAAGAGTCGCAACATCACCAAAATGATTACCTTGAAAGGAGATCACCCATCCAGATCCCTGTAAAAATCCTCCAGTTTGCATTATTTCACAACTAGCAGCAGCAAGTCCCAAAATCCTGGAGACCTCATGGTCTCTGTCCTCATAACCAAAGAATAGTGAGCACCTCTTGTTCTGCCACTATTCTGTGACTACTGCTTTAGAATAATTTGAAATCCTGTATTTCCATTTCCTTCTAACATGAGAATCACTGCTGCCTTTTCACTGGTGTTTCCTCTTCTCAGATCTGCTTTTGGCCTTGTTGCCCAAGACAATCACAGTTACTCTATTGTACATGGCTTAATTTTTGTTATTTTTTAATTTAAGGCTGAGCTGAGCTTTTCAAACAGATCATCTTCACCTACCTGCTGAGAATGGCTTTTCCAAAGGTAAGTCTTCAATATTTTCTGAAAATTGTTTTTTCTTTAATGAGTCCAACTTCAGGCTCCCAAGGCAAAAGACACCCAAACTGTGAATCATTTCTTAAAACTTCATCCCTGTAGCAAAGTTAAATTGCCAAGTTGCATTTTCTTTTCTAAATCACTTTCTCTGCGTTTTAATTCCTTTCAGTTTGACAGCCTTAAAGCAGAGAGATCAGGCTGAACCAAAGATTTCACCAAGTCTAAGCTAAGCCTGTTTAAAATGACAAGGTTCATTTCAAACTAGGAATTATAATGCAAAAAGTAATTTTTCCCTCAACGTGTAGGTAACAGCCCTGGGCAGGCCCTTTTGAGGAAACATATGCAAATGCAACAATGCTGATTGAACCAACCCCAAAAAAATTAGCAGGACCAGAAATTTTCAAAGAGATTTTTGCATTCACTCCTCTCAGCTGGAAACCAGAGAAACTCTAATGATCTTCTGACTAACTAGTCTGGTTAGTGCTAGTCTTGGCCTAAAGGCTACAGAGACACTTATTTTTGGTTTGTGGTGCCTGCTGCAGCTCCAGCAGCCTGATTTCTGTGCTGCCTTGCATATGTTCACCCACAAAAGCCGTGGACTGCTCTTTTCCACAAATCTGTAGCATGAAAGCTGCCATGGCTTTGGAGCTGCTCCACATGTTTGTCTGGCACGTATCTGGGATGGGAGGTGTGTTATCAGGCCAGCCTGGAAGTGTCAGGTGCTGCCACTGACACTTGGTGATAATGCTCCATATGCAGGAAGAGATGGATGATATTGTAGCTGGGATATATTTTTTTCCCCAGCAAAATGAGAGCTGTAACATCTCACATCTCCTGCCACAGAGGACACCACCAGCACATCACTTGCAGGCCCAAGCTGGTGATCTTTATGTGCTGTACTGACTGGCTCTCCAGCACTTCTTTGATGATAACCATAATTCCACTTCAGAAAATACAACCAGAAAATATTCCTTGAGCACACAATTTGTATTATTTATAGACCCATTTCCCAGCATCTGATATCTCTGCAAGAAATCTAGATACTATCTTCACTCTAGTCACCATCCCAACCTCTGAATAAATCTACACTTCCATGATAATCTAAAAGACAAAGAGACATTTCAAGTCCTTGGGTAATCACAAGAGTGCCAAATGATGCCAGAAGTGTCAGGAGGATGTTTCTGATACCTGGTGAAGCACCTGCTCTCTTGATGAAGTTCATCAGACCTCAACATGAGCTGGACCATTCCCCAGTCCTCACCTTTGAGTGGACAAAGCATTCAGACCCCACTGCAGGGTCCCCTCTGCCCACAGGAAGCAGCACTCACTGTGCTGGTGTAGGGCTGGATAGAAACTTGGCTCTGGCATTGATTTTATTCCATTTTATTACTCTCAGCTCTTCCAGAGTATTACAAACTCTCAGGAGACCTTTTAAGACATTTGCTGATGCTTCACTTATAAATCAAATCTCTCTTTCCTGGATACTTTGCTGTGCTCCATCCTCCTCCTGACCTGTGGGAACAAAATCCTGTGAAGAGCTGAGCTCACCTCCACCTTCACTCTGTCTCCACCAAAACCAGTAGAAGGGAGATATTTTCCCAGTGTGAGCTCAAGTTTTATTGGTCAACTTGTTTTTTGTTACAGCTTAACAAGATTTATCACCCGTCTCACCAAATGATAATTGTAACAGGTGAAAACAGCATTTCACTGCTCGTTCTGGATCTGCAAAAGGATTTTTTTGAGCCTTGTGGTGTCCGGGGGAGGTGGCACCTCTTCACCTTCCTGACTGACAGGGCTGTGTCAGATGTGCCTGGGAGGGTGGGCACGTCTGAGGCAGGGGAAGGTTACTGGGAAATAAGATATTCTCAACCAACATCTTTCTTGAATTGAAATTAAAAGCTGAAAAGATTTATTACAGTAGCATATTCATGCTGCTATATTTAAGGTGATGTCAGTGTTCTCAGCATAATCCTTCTTATGCACCGAGGATTAAAACTCAGCCATAATAAAGCAGCCCAAACCGAGACTTGTCCTCAAATGTTTCCTGTTTGAAGCATTAATTTTATTTTATTAAATTAAAAATAAAGTCAGTTCAAGAGTTTTGTGGGTTTGGAGATGAGAACAAGGAGGGGTTCTGTCTAGCCACTTGCCCCTGCTGATTGACAGAGAAGTCAGGAGACCCAGGCAAAGACAATGCTGCAAAGAGAGAAAAGTGTTGCTGCCTTTCTTTCTTTGAGCACAGGATATTAGCCTATGGACCAAAGAAGTGCCTTTACACATAAACTGTGTGATAAAAATTCAAATAAACACAGATTCCTCTCTGTACTGTGGCCCTTCCTGTGGTGGTCCCAGGACTTTTGGGTACCAGCTGAACTTTAAAAAGCCTTGGCTTCTCCCTGGAGTCTGATTACTCTTGAACATGCTATAAATAATTTATAGGTTTATCTGTTGAAATGATACACAAAATGGCAACAAAGCTACTGTGTTTGTGCAGTAGGAACAAATCTCTATAATGGAACTTAGTTGTCATTTCCAAAAAATATCCAGTTTACTGACTTCTCTTTTGATGGTGGCCAGTATTTTTATTCCCTAAGTTGAAATAGGAACATGAATCGTAGTTCTGATCATGCTAAAGACGTTTTGCAGGATTGTTTTCCCCTTTGAGCCAGTTGTAGGGCTCCAGGTCAGGATCCACTGGCTGTGCTGGGTCAGTAGAGTGTATTCAGGACAGGGAATGCTCAAAGAGCAGCTGGGAGCAGGGGGAAACCAGACTCATTGTGGGATGTTCCCTACATTGGCCACGCTCAAACCACAGCCTTGGGGACCAGCTGGAAAGAAAGCCTGGTGGCTGTGCTGGCCCTGGGCACAGGGAACAAGTCTGCCTTAAAGCAGCCCTTTGGTCTGAGATAAGGATGAAATGGTTCTTTGAAGCTGAGATAGTGAAAGGAGGGGAAAAAATTATAAAGCTGCTGAGAGAGCTTAGTGTTGCTCATAGCATCAGAAATGGCCAGAATCAAGGGTGTGCCTTTGGGGAATTTTAACAGGAAACTCTCCCAAGAGCATGTTCCAGCTGGAGGAGGAGGAGGGAGGACCACCAAGATGGGCAGTTAGTGCTGGAGCAACATAATGCCACTGGAGAGGAGACTGTCCTTTCTCAAGCTAAGACACTAAAATCTGGGATTCAGGGAGACTGTGGAGCACAAAGATGTTAAATATGCAAGGTTTGGGTAGCCTGGAAATGTCAAATTAAATTTACCTGAACAATTTCACTTTGATTCCTTTGGGGATATACATGGGTTTATGATCTTTAAGCTAAATATTCACATGCTTTTTTTTTTTTTTTTTCTGAGGTGTCCATGTGCACAAAGCAAACCTGCAAAGAGCTCCTTTAAAGAGCAGCTCTTTGGTATTTTAATTCCAGAAAACTGCTCAAACACTGCTCTGGAGGCAATGACTAACTTCCTCTCTTGGCTTGTCTATGGGATTCACAAGTTTAGGATTAATTTAGGAGGAGGGTGATATTCTTGCCACTTTACAGAGGGAAGCATTGAGTCACAAACAAGAGCAGTAATTGCAGAACCCAAACTGTGATGATGCAGGGCTGGGTATCTCATGCCCTGGGGTGTTTGTTTCACTACCTGCATGCAGCTGGGGGAGCTCAGCACCCCTCTAAGGACAAATTCCAGGATATCACCCCAAAAATGGGCAGCTTCCATCTATTAATGACTCTAAAAATGTTAGAACCTTGTGTAGGAACTCTGTGAGGGATGTAGAAGGGTGTGATACATTAGCCAGGTCTTTGGAGACAACTGTCTTAAAACCAGGATGATCTTTCTAGTTGTTTTTATTGAGATTTTGTGGTTTGGACTGAAATTTTCTGATGGAAAATTTTGAAAAAAAATTATGTAATAGTGATTAGAGGTTTCTAAGAAAAAAAAAAAAGAAAGAATGAACAGCAATCTGCTCTGTTCAATTTTTGACTATTACAGGGGGATGTGGAAGGATTTTATGCTGGGAATATGCCTTTTGAAGTTCCCATAAAAATCTGTTCAAATTTGGCCGTGCTAAATGCATTTGTGAAATTACTATTTGCACATGCTCAGAAGAGTCTTTTTTAATTTTATATTTAGCAGCTAAAATCTCCAGAGAACCACCTGAGCAGCTTGGAGCTGTGCCATAGCCACAGGCTGATCAGACTCCAGCCCAGGACGTCAGCCTGAAATGTGGGATGGGGAGGGCTTTTCCCAGAGCAGGAAGATTTCAGCCCTATGGATGAACATGTGAATGGCACAAAATAGATGTCATTATACTCTCAAAATCCACAGATAGTATCAGCAGAGACTGAACCAGAGTCTTTGCAACTGCCTTTGCAAGTCAAGCAAAATTCAGAGGAGGTGGAGCTGTCAGACTGTTTGCAATAGATTTTGAGTGATGCTGCTCTCCGAACACATCCCTGATTTGGATGAGGTTTGTTGTGTGCATTGTCTGGACAGTCACTGCTCTGATTTTCCTGCTGCAAGGAAGGAACCATCCCAGACACAGTGGTGACACAGAACCTTTCCTCCTACCTTCCCCAGTCCTCGATTTTTGGAAAAGCAGCAGCACCAGCCTGTCAGCTGTCTGTCCAAATTGGATGTATTAGTTTGGAGCAGGAAGAAAACATCCTTGGTAAGGGACAGAGGAGCCATTCTTGCTCAGGGATGGAGCAAAGAGGACCTTTCCTTTGCATGTCACAGCCCTAGAAGTGTCAACACATGGTTGGGTCAGCAGAGGGGAGTTTTACCTGACCATGGCCACAGCCAGATAAATGCAGCAACGCTGTTAAATAGAATTAGCTATTTATTTGCATGGCATTTAACAGTGTTGAATAAAGGTCAGTGTGTTCTCACAGCCTTGCCATTTGTGTCAAGGGAAAGAGAGCAGCTGTGGCTCTTCTCCCCATCTCCAGGATTCCAAACTCCCTTATTTTACAGCCAGGTATTCAGAGCTACTTTGTATGAACCCACTCCACAAAGAGAGGTTTCTTGCCAAGAAAACAAAAGGAACTTATCTTAAAATTTCCATCCACCGTGACAACGGAGCCTGGATTGCAACCAGATGCAGAAGGGGCATGAAGGAACAGCATTTCTCCAGGAAGCTAACCAGAAAAGCTTGGCTGATACATTTTTCCCTGGGTCATTGGGATTTATCCATGTGCTGTCCAACAAGTCACAGGCAGCCCTGACAATGTACTTGGTATGTCTCTTGGTCCTGTATCATTTACATTTCAGAGTGAGCTGCTGCAGATCTACCCTTTGGTTGTGCTCAGTTAGCAGGGAGTGCTTTGAGACCTGCTATTGTCACCTCACACCTTCCTGTGCAGCCCTCACACTCTCTCCTGTCCCAGCAGGTACCTGTGTGTGATGGGAACTGGGACCATGGCCCAGCAAACTTCACAAAAGTCTGTTTATTGCAGATGCAGATTCTGCCTGCTCTCCTCTCCTGGTGCAAGAGTCAGGGCACGAGGCCTCACCCCACCTTGCAGGACACAGTGGAGCTACATGGGCTCAACCCCCAGCCCACACAAATTAAAACACAATAGCTCTCCATGTAGGTGATCTCGTTCCAGAGGATTTAATTACAGTGAGATGAGCAGCCTCCATCCAAGGGTTTCACCAGCTTTAGTTTTACACCTTTTCCTGATAATCTTCATGACCTTCCCTTAGGCTCTGCATGGCTCAGGCAGTACCACAGAAGTAGCAAATTTCCCTAAAAGAGGCATCCCCAAATGTCTCCTTTGGGTTATCCAGAACTTGGTACTGTACCAGCTCTTCTCACCGAGTTAATGTGTGGAATAATGTGCCCAGGTGAACATTGTTACACGAAAACACAAATACTGGAGATGCAGACAGATGGAGGGATCACACTGTTTTGAGGGAAGGAGGGGCAGGATAGGAGCAGGAATATCAGAATGAGTCTTGCCGTTTACATATAATGAGCTACAGCTATATTTGGATACGCTGAGGCATTCACAACCTTCCCAATTGCCAGGCTTTCAAATACACACATTACCACCAGAAGTGCTCTTGCTTAAGTGCTCCCATCTCCAGGATTTCCTTTGAAGTATCTGACTGAAGTAATGTAAAGTGCATTTCAATTGGCAGTGAATGCAGGTTAAATGGTAACAGCACAACAGATCCAGTGTTTGTTCCCTGGGCTTTTTCTTTTACCAGTCTCTCTTTTTACGAGGGTTGGTTACTTACTGTAACACTGCATTCAGGCACCTTCAGTCTATTAAGCCTCTTTCCTGACCCTCTATACAACTGCTCGAGGATGCTGTGAGCTGTATCAGCACTGCTTTAGTACACAAAAAAAGTGAGTAAATGCACCGCTGAGTGCACAGGCTGAGCAGTAAGTGGTGGGTAAACTCCCTTTAGAAATCCCTGCACTTGCATTTACCCTTGGCTACACCGCCGAGCTGGCTGGAGACTGAGCCAAGCTCTGCGGATCACTTTGGATTTGTGTGTCACCTCCCACACGTGTTGATGCAGTATCAACTATTTAACCTTTAAACAGAGTGCTTTTCTAATCCATTGGATTGGCTGAAGGACGTGTATTATGCTAACAAAATAGCCAAGTCTGCACTGAGCAATGAAATATCCCCCTGCCCATGCCAGACACTCTCCCTGCCTTCCATCGCCGAGCCAGTGCTGCAGCTCTTTGAAAAGCAATCAAAAAGGCAGGAGAGGGAAAGAGATTATCCTAAGTCATTGGGGTTGTTCAGAGGTACTTTACCCTGTCTGGACCTGAGCAGGATCTCCCTCATCAGAAAGGCAAAAGACTCAGTGCAAAAGCGGGGAGTGAACGCTCCTGGCAGTGAGGCATCGGGCTGGTTTACAAGGGAACAAGCACTGACCTGGGCCATGGATGTGCTAATGCACCACCCAGCTGTGCCAGGGAGAGGACAGGGATCAGCTGAAGAGGGACACTGAAGTTACCTCCTCCTTCCACTTCTGTACCACAAAGTCAGATTGAGTGACTTCTAAGGGTGACAAGAGGAGGGATCACATCCTAAAACTGCTGTGTAGCACAGGCAGGCCGAGGCTGTCCCACCAAACCCCTGTTTGTGCCTGTGCCTATGAAGCAGAGATTGGAATTGAACTGCTGCTGTGAACTTGCTTGTGCTTCACACACACACGCTCAAGAGGATTTTCTTCTATTTTTTTTCACTTCTTAAAGCTGTGAGACTTTTTTTTTTTTTTAGATTCATCTTTTTGCAGAAGAAAGGGGGAGAAAAAGGAATGTTCCTTTAGGGCTTTGCTGAATTAAACCCCTTACATCTGAGCATCCTCCAGATCTGGATGTTGGCACCTCCTTACACCTTCCCCATGGCTTCTCTGAAGCTGCACCCATGATAGATGTTTAACATGCTGTAATGCATATTCCTGTGTAATGACTTTGGTGGGGCCATTACCATGAGTTACACCAGTGACAGATTGATACTTAAGTCAGTAGATGTTTGCATAATATCTGTCTGCGTGCCCACGTAGCCCCCCATTACCAGTGCACATAATGACAGCACTGAGAGCCACATGACTGGTGGGTTCAGCCCCAGTCCCTGTCACTTATTGCCATGGCACCCAGCACTGAATCACTGAGGGTGTTTAAATAGGCAGACATTAATTTATAGAGTAAATCATTACGAAATGGAGGAAATAAGTGACTATCATTGGCACTGATTTGATCTAATGGAGCCTCACAGTAAATTGCTAATATTCTCCCTCTCTGTATTTTTTTTTTAATGGGGAAAACAAATAAAAATAGAAACCTTTGTTCAACTTGCCACGTAAATTGCCAGGTGTGTGGTTTGCTGATGATGTACAAATCCAGCTCACCTCCTCCCTGCTGCTTCTCCAGCTGGGGACAGGATCTCCTCCTTGTGGTTTCAGTAGAGTCTCAGTAACCTGAAAATTGGAGGAAGACACATTTATTGCTCTCTCTTACTCTGCCCTTTTCCTTTCCTTTCTGGGGGAAGGCAGCTTTTGGTTCACTCAAGTGGAAGTTGGCTGTCCATTTCCTGATGGCAGCAAAGAGCAGACTCCCATCTGGTTGATGCAGATGCCACTGTTTTGACTTTATCCAGGTGGTCACCCAGCAAACCCTGTTGTGCCTAATTATTTAAGAGGGTTGTGAAACACTAGGTGATTTTATATACCATATGTGCTAGAAAACATAAGCATGAAGATGCTGTGACTTAATGATGTGGCAACTTCAGCTCCGAATCTTCCGTGTTTTACGGCTTAAATCTGACCTTTCCCTTTCCTGTCATGCACTTTGTAGCATTTAGCATGAAAGAAGAGCAAACAGAACTGGAGATGGGGAGGTTATCACCAGCAGTTACAGAGCCATCCTCCATCCTCTATCAAGATAAAGCACTTGACTCATTTTAGAATATCCATTCTAGTGGGAAGAAGGCAGGAGGAGAGAGGGGAGAGCCTGGCCATTAAATGGAATTTCAGGATTTGGAGTTCAGAGACTTTCTTCATGGTGTTAGAGCAAATCACAGACCTCCTTCCTCAAAGCAAAACAACAACACACAGGGTCTCCTGTTCTGGTTATTAATTTATTTATTTTTAACCCATCTAGTTTGTTGCTTTGACTTCTCAAACAATGGGAAGGTACAAGGAGAGAAGGATAATAAATTGCATTCCCTCCTTTTTGCCATCACAGGAAACCTTGAGGGACTGTTCAGCAAGCTGGAGCTCTTATCTGCCTTTGGGCGATCTCATTATCAAACCTTCATTTTGCTCCCCAGCAGGAGAGATGGCCTGCAATGTATGATAACCTCTACTTATGAAACTCACACTCCAGAAATCTCTGATAATAGGCCAGCTAAAATGGAAAACCAAAGAGCAGACACCAGGTTTTCACCACCAATAAAGACTACACACACGCACACACACAGAGGCAGGTACCAACACATATATATGTTTTTAGTTTTTATTTATATTTCTATGCACCAACCTCATTCTGATGGCACCTCCCAGAATTTAAACCACAAATCTAATAGGAATAATATTTTCCAGCATACCTGAAATGGTATTTTCAAATAAGCTTGTACGATATAGGAGCCCGTATCCCATCTACAGAGAGGTCAGTGAAATCAGTGGGAATTATAACCTATCTAACCTGCTCAGGTGTTTTTATAAATCCCATTAAACACTTATTTGAAGACAGTTGAAAATATGAGCTGTAGGAGCAGAAGTAGCTCCTGGGGGTAGAGAGAAAGGAGAAAAGGGATAATGAAGTTCCTTAAGCATTTGAGCCCTTTGATTAATACAATAAAATATGATAGAATATTTTTTATTATTTTTCAATTACTTTCTCATCGTGGTGGCACTGTCCAGTTAATCGTTCATCCTCCAAATCCCCCATTTCTGAACCCTGCATCTCTCCATAGGCCACTGAGGAATAAATGGGTTTGCAGCACTCACAGTCCAACCCCTTATGGGTATGGGCCAGAAAAGGCAAGAGACTGAGATTTGGGGAGTTCAGCTGCAAATCCCAGAACTCCTGCCCATTTTTCCTGGTTTAGGCTGTGTGTCCTACAAGTCTCCATTCCCAGCAAAGAGATCCAGCTGACAGAGGGCCATGAGGGCACAGCCCACACCCCAAGCCTGCTTGGCCCAGTGCTGGAAGGTGAAGCCTTGGATCATGCAGCAAAGGTGAAGAGGTTCTTTTGAGCCCAGAAAGGTCTCCAGAAGGACTCCCCTGGATGCACAGCCCCACTAATCCATACATTCCCACTTGCTGGGCTGCATTTCCCAGCTCCATGAGCTCCCACCAAGAGCAGCTGCTCTGCCATGGAGCAGCTTTGCTGCTCTCCACAGGCAGGGGATTAGGCCACGGGAATCAGCTACAGCTCAGCATCCCTTGGCCATCCCCATCCCCATCCTGCTGCCATGCCAGAACTTCCTTATAACCTGAGAAACAGAGCAACCCAGGCTGTGAACTTCATTTTCATCTCCTTTTGTTCTGTACCACTGTGAGATGTTCTGGAACACACAGAATGTGGTGTGAAGGTAAAACACCTGGAAGCATCAACAGTCCTTCCCCTCTCTTTTTGTTTCCACTTTCCTGTCAGTAAAAAAGGTCACCAATAGTCAGTTGGTCTCCCTCACTTGTGCAGGGAATGCAGAAATAAATTTGCTCTTATAAAACCTCCCTAGGCATAACAGACTGCTGCAAATATGATAACACTTTTAATTATATTTTAATATATCATATGGATTATATTTTCAATACTTCAAAAAATAATCAGCCTGAAAAATCCCAGCTAGTGAGGAAATAAAGGTAGAGAACAAAAGTATTAAGATATGAAGAGGTTTCTCTTATGAAGGCTAAATAGGTCTTATTTCCAAATTTCCATAAAATGGAAACAAATAGGGGAAAATAATCATAAAAAGCTGCACCTGTTTACCTGAACAGACCTCGTTGGGATGGGTTGCTCTTGCTGAACAAACAAGTAAAATGAGGGAGTTCCCCACATTTTTCTGCACTGGACCTTGGGCACATGCTCATCTGGGGGTGTTTTCTCAAGCAAGCAGAGGCAGGAAGGGAAGGGGAGTTCTCTTGATCTCCCACCACAGGGAGAGCTCATCCACCCATGCATTTGGAAGGGAATCATCGTCCATTTCCCATCCCTGGAATTGCTCCAGGTCACATTGCTTGGAGCAACCTGGTCCAGTGGAAGGTGTCCCTGCCCGTGGCAGGGGGCTTGGAATGAGGTGAGTTTGAAGGTCCTTTCCAGGCCAAACCATTCTGGGCTTCTCTGATTCCTGTGGTCAGGCTGTGGGTGATCACCACCACAGACACCAGGAGGGTGAACAGGAACCAGCTCACACTCACTTGTACCAAATGATTGTTTTACTTTGTTAAATTGGAGGTTTTCGTTTCCAATGCCAACAAATCCAGCACTTCTCAGAAATAACACATACTCTCTGGAAAGAAGTTTGGGGTTTCTCTAATGAAAAGCAGAATCACCCCTAAAGTAGCCAGGGCTGAAGGCAAATCTGTCTGGGCAGACCATGCAGGAGGTCTTGTGAAAACAGCATTTTGATCAATAAAGTCAAGAATACTTCAAATGAACACACAGAGGCCTTCCCTTTAGAAATGGGCGAGGAAAGAGGTGGAATTCAAAGCAGTCCCCTTTTCACAGAGGTGTTTGAGCTCTTCTCAGCTGTTGTTTTGCAAGAGACAAAAAAATGAACCCTAAAAGCAAGGCAGTAGATCTCTGCTCCCAACATCTTCCAGCCACAGTCCACGCCAAGACTGCAGTTGGATTCCTGGGAGCTGGAAGGAGATGGAGCTCAGGCTCCTTCTCCTCTCCCATGCTAAGGGCAGGTAATTATCTCTGCATTCCTGGAGGAATGTTACAATAAATACGGTGTCATTTTTCATTACTGCATAGTGAACAAAGGGAACAAAGAGAACAAAAGAAAGTGTGGTTTTGCTAACCTGGGCTCGCATGTGCCTGGATATTTGCAAGGCAGGAGTAGAGGGGAGAGCTAATTTCTGTTATTTACTGTGTGGATAATGCAATCTGGGTTGCTGTCTGAAAATTTACCAGTTTTTTGAACTAATTAAAAATTATTCTCTGGGAAAATCCTTCTCACTTACTTGGTGTCCCACCATTAGGTTTCTTGGCTTAAAATGGAACTTATTTGAAAGGCAAGAAATGCAATCATGTCTCCCTAACTTCTACCATGAAAAGGACAAATATTCACTTTCTCATTGTTTCCCCATTTGCTCTGTCAGTAGTGGCCAGATTTCTGAATTTATCTCGACAACCAATGTCTTATGATGCTGGAAAATAAGGCAAAGGAATTTGTGTAAATAAAAGTACTTAGAAACTGTGTGTGTGCGTGTTAGTTCCTTCCCTCCAAAGTCACCCTTGATGGTTCTCCTTCAATGCAGACAAGATAAAATGGAAAATGTTCAATATCTCTAATCACTGAGAATATCTAATCTGAGACACAGCCAGCTCAGAGTCCAGCTCCAAGCCTGTGTATTTTTTTTTTTTGCATTGCTCCCAGGTGCTTTTCCTGCCTAAATGAAGAGGCACTTTGATTTGCCAAACTGTTATTAGAGGGAAAAAAATTAGAAGGTTCACAGTGTTCACACTGACTGCAAAATTATCTCCTGAGTTGCAGAGAGAACAGTTTGCACTCATCTGTCTGAAGTCTAGCAGCAAATGGAAAATTACAGAGTAAGCAAAATTTCCCCTGGCAACTGTCTACGTATGAAACATCAAACTCTGGAAAGGACTGAAAACCACAGGTCACAACGTAGAGGGATCCCAGAGAAGAGTCTTGCCTCTCCCCTTCCCTGGTAAGAGACTTTGCTGAGATCTAGGAGTGACAAATTCACTTCTGCTGTATCCCAAAAGCCATGCTTCGTCTTCCATGATGTTTTCGATACCTTCTGCATATCCTGCTCTTTTGATGGACATTTGGTGCTGTCACTTCTCCTCCCCAGGGCTCTGGTCCCCGATGGTGTCTGTTGCAGCCACGTGGGTTTGCTTCCCAAGATCCAGCTTTGTGCTGATGTCTGCACCAGACACACACCTGGGGATGTCTCTCCCCATAGCAGCTCTAAAACACCAGATCCACGAGGTCTTGCAGATTCAAACTTCCCAAACAACTCCTGCCTTTTCCTCCCCTCCAGAATTTCACAGGTGTCAAGATGCAGCGTGTTGCTCTGGAATTTCAAGTCAATTGTACTTTATAAATATCTCAGAGCTACAGTGGCTCCATATGAGCCTGGAGATGACTTGTGAGAAGCTCAGCCAGCCCAGAAAATGCAGTTTTCCACCACTGTGGACAATCTGCACCCACAGGCACGAGGAGAGCTGGGTTCTCTCCCAGTATTGCACACAAACCTTGTGCAGGCACACATATGTCATGGGGCAGATGCTCAGCTGCAAACCCTTCCTGATGGGCATTTCTGCACTGGGGGAAGGTGTAGACACATCCCAGTTGGGTCCTCAGCAGCTTTAGCTGTGTGATAAAGCATCTGCAAGCCCATCCCTGCCAGAGGGGAATAACTAGAAACTGGTAGGAAAAAAAATTCAAATAAAGGACATTGATGAAAAATGAGATATTTCTGATTTGTCACTCTCTGCTCTTATCTGATCTCAGCCTGTTCTCTCTAACAGGCACCTTCTTGTCAGTAGCCCCAATGACATCAATTGAGTGGGAGTGCAAAGCATCAACATTACTTGTGAGAACAATCCAGTTAGGGAAGGTTGCTCTGCTGGTAATATTAGAATCAAAACATTCAAATGCACAGACAGAGAGGCTAACAATTCAATTTATGCTGTGAATGCTGAACAGCACATTAAGCAAATCAGTTCAGATGGCTCTGGGTTGTTCGTCTCGAAAGAAGATCAGAAACAAAATTTCCAATCCTGTACCACATCTAAATGCTCCAGAGGAAGCATAAAACCTTCACTATTGATATATTTATTTTTCTGCATTTCCCTCAGCTGATTGGTCTTTTACTGCTGCCCTGTGGCCCATAGGGAACTGCTGTGGTCCTTCACAGAAGAAATACCAAGTTTTCCATGTGGTTACACCTCATGTCATGGGACATTTAGGGGTGTTAATGGTAATATTTCCCCAAATATTCTTCTGTCTTAGATCATCCACAATGCAACAAACCTTCCAGCAGGAGTTTCCTATTTTCCCCTACAAGCCCAGGCTTCCAAAGGACTGCGAATTTCTAAAGTTGCAAACAGCCATTCCAAGGATTTATGAAGAGCTTTAAGCAAGTTTGTTACCTAACCACAGCAGGTCATAATGCCAACTGACCCATGAGCACCTGAAGGTGTTGCCTCACCTCTGACACATTGCTTTGAGCCCTTCAACAACCCGCTTTCCATGAGGGACATAATCTTGGAAGAAAGTCTCAAAATATTCCTGGACTCAGTATTAAACCCTGGCTCATACATTACAGGGGTCTCAAAATCCTGAAGGAGGGAATGAATCCCTGTGGGTGTCTTCCAACTCAGGAAATTCTATGATTTTATTTTTCTATATCTATATAAAATCCTGGACATAACCAGACAGCTGGAAACACGGATGAGAACAACCCCTACAGCAAGAGACCTGCAATTTCCTAGCTGAAAACATCTCTTTCCAAAAACTTAAGGAGATGGAAGAAAGGGTCCAAAGCAGAGATGTGGAGCCAGCAGGGCTGGAGGCAGCACAGCCATCCCCCGAGCTGGCAGTGCCACCGTGTCCCCCGGTGCTCTGTGCTCCCAGGTAGGGCTAATTAGCTCTTGTTGAGCAGCACATTAGCACAGCAATGCAGACTTCCCCGAGTGTCCCGGCTTGCTTGGAGCTACACTGTGCCACTTACAAATGCTTTAAGATTCATTAACCTCCCTCTGCACTCCCCAGCTACAGAGACAATATATCAGGAGAGGAAACCTGCAGCAGTGGTGAGACAGACAGGATGATAATTTCTCACCCATTCTCCTCTCCTCTGCTCTAACACACTCCAGATAATCACACCCGGAGCTAGATCAGACAGGGACAAAATTAACTGGAACTGGAACTCGGGCCTCACACAATTCTTGCTTGTATCTACACGAGGCAGGGCGACCCTTCCCCATCTGTCACCTTGTCCCCGTGTCAGCCCCACTCGCTGACAGCCCAGCTCCAGCAGCCTGGGGTGCTGCAGGCTGAATGGATATTGGGGCACTAATGGCTCTGTGCTGTTCTCCAGGGCTGTGTGTGTGAGCCTGCACCAGGGGACATGAGCAACTCCAACCCCATCTATCCAGCTCCTGTTTGTGTTCCTGTGCTGCTGTGGAAATTCAAGGTGTGTTCCCTCAATGCCTCACTCTCTTTCCAAAACGTGAAAGAATCTGTCCCTACACTTCAACCATCTCTGCAGCACTGCTATTCAGTAATTTACGTTTTAAATTTATGGAGAATATTACTGAAAAAAAAAAATGAGCCTGGTAATGAATTCTGTATTTTTTCCCGCACAAAAAAAATCTTTGAAAAACAAGTTTTCTTTGGTCAAAATGCAATCACCTCAATTTCATGAAGGTTGCTGAGAATTATACAGGTCTACTATGCTGTTCTGGACCTGAATTAATAGTGACTCGTTTGACACATACTACTTAGTTAACCTAGGTAGGGTATTACTTTCTTATCTAACTACATTAATTGATTCTACATCACTTAATAGCTCAATAGCTTATCAGGTTACTTCACTCACTAGACAAGCTAAATGTCTGGAGGCAATTAGAGTGTCATTCTCTGTAATAACAAGTTTCTTTGAGAAGTTGCTGATGAGGTTCTTTATTACACAGATTATAAAACGTATCTTCATACTGTTATAAATATAGGTACAAATTGAAATGACTTACCAGGAGTCCCACTTCCCTAGCAACCAGGCAGATTTTAGGCTCATTTCAGGAATGGTTGCTTTCTCCCCTTCCTCCCCCCTCCCCACAGCTCTCTCCTGCCTTCCTTGTGATTTGTGTCCAATTTTCTGTCACTCAGAGGTGATCTGTGACCACGGAGAAGCCGTCAGAGGGTCCCTTGCAGGTTGCCGTGCTCAGTGCTGGGTTCATCCCCAGGGTGTCACCTCCAGGACCCCGGGCTCAGTTCTGGGTTCATCCCCAGGGTGTCACCTCCAGGACCCCGGGCTCAGCGCTGGGGTTTAATTGTGGCTGCTGCTGTCCCTGGCTGCCCCTGACACGAGGAGTGCAAAGGCAGAGAGGAGCTCTGTCCTTGCCACAGTTCTGTTCCCTGACAGCTGTGCCCCACAGCAGCATGGACACAAACTCCCAGCCTTGCCCAGCTGAAGGTCTGCTCTGTTTTCCACCCCATCCCTCCCACTTCAGCTTTGTTACCTGGTTCATTTCTCACCTTTGTTCCTGAAAAGCCATTAAACAGGGGTGGAGAGTCCTCTCTGCGTTCCCAAATACATCCTGGTGCTCAACAGAAACGTGAAAGCATTTTGCTTATCCCTGCATGCATTCAAACAGTAAAAAATGCTTCTTTCCATGGACTAAATTAATGGCATTTAAAATTAAGTGAAAGATCATTGAACTCATTTGTTAAACTGTCTACAAAGCTGAATGCTATGGGAGAAAGAGCCAAAACCCAGTACCTTTTGTGCTGTCCCCAAGCCTTCCTCCACTCCACAAAGCCTAGATTAAGATTTTCTGATCCCAAACTTAGGAAGCAAATTTAGGAAGCAAATTTAGGAAGCAAAGGAAGGGAGCAGAGGGGGAAGTGGGGTTGTAAAAGATGAGCTTTGGGCTCTGGTGATCTCAGCATTGTGCAAAAAGGACATTCAAGGCTCTGGTGATCATTCCCCTGGAACAGGGCAGAAGCATGATTTCAAACAGCAAAGGAAAAACTTGATTGTGTTTTTTCTTCTTGCCATTCTTAATCTTGCTATTTCTCAGCCATCTCCTGTGGCCAGGCAGGTGGCTGAAACTGCCTTTAATTGTGCTTTTTTCTGGTTCTTGAGGAATGTCTTTTTGGTCACTGCTGGAAAAGCTGCAGGAGCCATGGGAAGATGGAAAAACTGGTAGAAGTGAGGCAGAGTGTGAATAAATATTGCTTGTGATCTTGGTTTAAAGGAGGGGAAACCCTGTGTCCTTCCACAGAGGGAAACATCATGATCTTGTCTGGGTTCCTGATGGTTGTCCAGTGGAGTGATGACTTTTCCAGCCCACGTGGAGGCTTTGCACGTAAGGAAAACCAGCAGCCCCTGACTCTGGGATGGGCAGAAGAGGAAGGCAATGCCAGGTCACGTTCTGAACGTTCATCTTCTCCACGGACATCAACGCCTCTACACCACAGATCCACATCTCCCTTCAAAAAGCAGTCCTTGTAGGCTCAGAGTTTGGTTTGGGGAAACTGTGTTTTGCTTTTAAGCCCCTGATTCTCATCACTTTTTGTAGAAACACCCTGCTGAGTTGGAGGATAAAGACAGAGCATCATTAAGAGATGTTGTCTGAGCCAGCAGCTCCTTTGCCCAGCAGCTCCCGTTGCTCTGGAAGCACCTGGGCTCTGAGCCTTCAGGAAGGAGCCTGCAAGGCACAAAAGCAACCTCCAAACAATCCTGCAGGAGCTACAGCTGCCCTGCTCAGCCCAGCACATTTGTTTTCTGTGTCTGCTATCTCTGGCATTTGAGATGTTCAGTAATTTTCAGAGGACAAACAAACAAAACCCTCGTGGTTCCCTTTAAACAGCCGGCAGCACCCACGGCTCGTTGATATTCACCAGCCAGAGATGTCTGCTACCTCCCAACAATTAGTCTAAAATATTTATCAGAAATAAGTGTTGGGGTTTTTTGTCCAAGTTTTTGAAGTTATGAGGCCTCAGATGGGATTAATGGAAATTTTAATTAAGATATGGAAATCAGCTGCTTTCTCCCTGTCTCTCTGAGACTGCAGGGAGTTCACATTATCCTCAACAGCATGTCTCAACCTGCTGGGGGAACCATTTGCAAGATGACTTTGTTTTTAAGTTCACCTTAGACAGGGTGTTTAGCTGGGAATTTGATGTGAATCCCAAGTCCATGTCTGCAAAGTGCTGCTCTGCCCCCCGAGTACTCATCCCCCTGCTCTCTTCCACAGTCAGAACCATGAACCCTTTTCCCACTGCAGGGAAAAGCTTTCCTGAAGGAGGGAGAGGGATTTAAATCCTTTTAGATGTTTTCTGACAGGCATCCTGGCCATCAGGCTGATTAGCTGGGCTCCATCCATAAGGAGAAGATAAGCAGAAAGGAGAGTTGAAGGGGCAGCAGCTGAGCAGAGGAGCCCAGGCTGCCACGGGGCTGTGGGGAAGAGCATCCCAGAGGAGCAGAGGCTCTGCTCCAGCACTCTCCAGGCCTGTGCTGCTGCTGAAGCAGATTTGAAGCACCCATGATTTTAGGTCTGATTTTAGGTCTGATTTTAGGTCTGATTTTAGTCTCTGACTTCATTCACCAGTGACAGCGCAAATGCCCAACACCAGCAGAGTGAGCACCCTCCTCTCAAATACTGCTGTTACCCTTGGGAAAACATTAATTTATGCATGTTTGCCCTCCTTACACTTCAGGATTGCTAAGAGTGTGAACTGAGCTGGTTTTTTTTTTAGAGGCAAAGGATTTTAGTTTGAGCCTTGGAGCAATTTTGGCCTCTGGTGTTTGAAGATTTCCCTGGAAATCAGGAAGCCAAGTAGGCTGAAGAGTCAGATTTTTGCACAGAACAGAAATTGTGTCTTGCATGGAGAGGCTGTCTCAAAATATTGAGCAAAGCTGTCTGCATGAACTGTCTGGAAGATTTTCTGCTTTCCTTCCTCCTTTAGTTTCTACAGTTAAACCTCACTTTTCTCTGTCTAAAGATGAGGGAAACTGAGGCACGTAGGTGCCTGTATTTCCCTAAGAGAACTATATTTTTGGATGTTTTGGCTTCTGGAAGGACTAAACATTTGAATTTCTAGCTGAGCCCAGCATGAGAAGAAGATTTAAGAGAAGGACATTTTAAATCTGTTTCAAAAGGTAACGAAAAATATCTGATAAAAGTGTTTCAAGTCGTTCATATAATTTTGCACTCTGTGGAATCACACAAATACATATTGATATGGATAAAAGGTATCTTGTTTATGGGAAACAAATCTCATTCTCAAAGCTGTTAACGCAAGGGAAGCACATCTGAATGTGTTGTGAATAACTTATTTCATGTGAGCATCACAAAATGAGCATTAATTAATCAAATACTGAGACCTAAGCATGAGCTATCTGGGCATTTCTATACCAAATCCATCTTACTGACAAGGGGGAACAGAAAGGCATGGAATGACTCGTCCAGGATCTCCTGCAAGCCCACAGCAAGGCTAAAACTGAAATCTGGCCATTATTTTTCTCTTTCTTCCAAACTTGGGACTCCTCTTGATGTGGGAACAAAGGAAAAAGGGAAAAAGGAAAAGAAATAGATGCATTAAGGATGCCCAGATGTTCTGGACACAGAGGGCATAGGTCAAATCTGAGATCCTATTTCAAAATCTAGAGAAAATTACCTTTCCAATGACATGTGGCATGACCTTCAACTCCTAATAGTGTGGGAGCAGTCCATTGCTGAACGTTTGCATCATGCATTTTACATTCCGGATCTCTAAATCATCTCTTATCATTTACTTACTTCTCCCCGATAATGAACACTATTTTTCTGCTCTCTCTCTCTCTCTCTCTTTTTTTTTTTTCTATGTGGGCTGCATCCTGCTACACCCTGCTTTTCAAAAAGCACATGAAAAATCTCAAAGCACAAAACTGACATTTAATGCAAGGCTGGGGTATAGCTGCTGATTACTGCTTGCGTGTGTGTTTTGTACAAAACGGGCAGACAGACTGCAGAAGGCTGGGAGGCATTAAGCAGAGATGATTTTGAGGGGATCTCAACCAAATTAAACTTTTTTTTTTTTTTTTCAAGTAAAACCCAGCAGGGGATAACAAAAATTAGGGTTGGATTTACTAAAAATGAAGTGCTCCGGTGATTAAAAAATGGTTGGCTGCAAAATCCCAAACTGCATTTGATTGTGAAACAGCACCAAGCCAAGATAGGGCAGCTTTAATAAATTGTGTTGCTAATTAGAAATATTCCATAGTATCTCCATTTAGACAATAAGGAAGGAGCTGTTTAATGACAATTTATTAGTGCATGTGCACAGATATACTGTATTTTAATCTTCTTTTTATTTCTTTTTTTTTTCCAATTGGTTCTTCCAGATAGGAAAAAATGATAATCGTTATCTAAGCTCTTGACTTCCCTTGACTTAATTGCAATCTAAGCCCACTTCTAATCTGTACAGATCACGGTTGCACGATTTGGAGTTTAATTTGAACCCCTGGTGAATACATGTGCAGAGGCTGGAGGGCTTGTGTGTGCACACATTTGTGTGCTCAGTGCTTTGAACGTGCCCTTTTTTCCCCCACCAGAAAGAAAACCAAGCAGGAAAATGTCTGTCTGTGTTTTCACTATTAGCACACGCAGTGTCTGCCTGCCTGCCTGGTCTGCAGCTTTCTGAGGGATCAGGGGTTTTTTCTGTATTTTGTGATATAAATGCAATTCAGAGCTTTTGAAGTAGGAAACCATAATTTGCTGAGAGTGGGGAAGGCCAGAGCAGTTCTTCTGTGCGTGGTCCACAGAGTGTGTCATGCCCCTGAGCTAGAGAGAAGATCCCTTTGTGCTTCACGTCTGATATTGCAAAGCTGTTAAAGAAGTCTGGATGCCTAATTCTTATTAGAATACTAAATTGAGGTTTTTCTTACACATCTTCACCTCGTGTTTGCCTCAGGAGGATTCCTCCATCCATTTAGAGATGCTGGGAAGGGGATCTCAATCTCTGCATTAATGTGGCTCAGCTGGGGAGAACAGGAAACACGGATGAAGTAAGAAACAGTGCACCTAAAATTTGAACCAATTCGTATTTGAAGCCCAAGAGAGACGAGTTACCTGTTTTCCTATCTTTTTGGTGATTATGTTTAAGATATCTGCTCATCCTAGATCAGGCTGAAACCCCAGAGCACTGAAATATCTCTGTGCTTGGTAACTGTCTCTAAATAAACACAGAGGGGCTGTGTTTGCCCCTGCAGGAACCACATCCCTTGCATGGTCGAGGAATAAGCTCAAAACAGCTCCTGCCATGGAGGAAAAGACACTGCCTCCTCCCCTGCTCACTTACCAACAAAAAAAGCAAAGCCACATACACTGAAAAAATATTTGCTGTGTTTGTAGCTAAGATTTAGGTTGATTACAGCTGAAATAAGACTTCCACAGTTTTAATTAGCTACAGGGTGGGGGCCAAGCTCATTACTCAGAAAACGTAATGATGTTTCCGCTTCCATTTCCACAATCAGGTTCTTCTCCTTATGAAGGGGCTTCTGGCATATTAAAGATGGGCTGGGAGCTTGTCATGCCACATCCACTGTTTCTGGAGCAGTTTGGACCTGGGTGTGGGAGTGTGGCTGGACTCCCTCCTCTGCCCCGGGATCAGAGGCAGAGGCTGCTCCAGCACTCCCCATCCCTTGCCTGAGTGAACTCTCCTGCCAAGAGCAGATCCCCAAACCCTCCTGCCCAGCATTTTTCTCTGCAGAAAACCCAAGGTCATAATGAGCTGAGGATTATCCCCACCTGAGATGATGCATTGTCCCAGCTCCCTCCAAGCACGCTCCCACATGCCTGGGAGTCCCAGCGCCTGATGATTTACAACGAGCCCAAGTGGGGACTCAGAGACAGGCAATGAAAAATGTCCCTGCAAGACAGGGAGGCTGAAAGGGAAGAAACAAATCCCTTCGAGGTGCCCTGAGAGTTACTTTTAGGCCCATGATAACTCCATTAGTTGTATCTAAGGTGCCACTTCGCATTTCATGCTACAGCGAAGTTTTCGTTTGACCAGCAGTGATTTGCACAACTTGTGGAAGTTCCTTTCTCATTGCTGGCACATTAAAGAAAAAGGCTCCACGGCCCTGCAGGCAAGATCCAATATTTTGTTGTCATCTACGATTGCCTATTGACTGTGAAAAAGCAAATAACACACTCTGAACCAGGCAAGCTTTTGGGTACCTGAATCCCAGCCGGGCTTGCTGATTACAGAGAGACCCTTTGGCAAATGTTTGGGGGTTGTGTGTGTGTGTGTGTGTGTGTGTGTCCCTTTCTCCATAACCCCAGAAAATGTGTCAGACTCTCCCAGTTAAGAAAAAGGATATCTTTTAACTCAATTAGCAAACACTGCCAGCTCTGACAGTCCCTAGCTCAGTCCCCAGGCTGTCAGCTGCTGGTCCAATTTTAGTTTTGTGTACTGTCTAGATAGCAAATTTATTGATGAAATATGGTTGTAGGTGTAAGAAAAACTTGGAGGATCCAACACAACTTCTTGAACCTGTACTTATGAAGGCTAATGTATATCTTTACGAGCTGGCAAATGCATCTCTCTGTCTCTGAAGGTTTGTGTATGTGAAAAAATAAATCTGCAAAAAAAGCTGCTGATACTTTAAATGTTGGCTTGTGTTTTTGTTTTTATTTTTTTAGTCCTGCAGTCAGGGGAAAAAAGAAAACCTGGAAAAAACAACGTATAAATAATTGTTACTATGGCACTGCTGAGGAGACACAGCCCCAGAACAGCACTCTGTTCCACAAGGGTTTTTCTCAGCTTAAAACCCCCAAAAACTCCTTATGGAAGACTTTTGTCCTAAACCTTATTGGGCACTAACAGATGCAACTCCTTTCTTGCTGCACACATAGGTGATGTTTTGTCAAGAGACTGGAGGTGGGAGAGTGGCAGGAGGGACCTGTGGGTTGGCATCTGGGTATAAAGGTGACACCATCCACTGTAATATTTGAATAAATTTTGTGTTTCTCATTTAAATTAATGCCAAACATATTTTGCATTGTAGCAAGGTAGTGTCCAGTCCATGGCAGTCCATGTGCCACGTTTTCTACAAATGGAGGTCTCTGAAAACACAGGATCAGCTCAGAAGCAGGTTTAGCACACATTAGTCCCCCCAAATCTGTGTTTTATAAGATCTCTACCCATACAACTCTGAAGCCAATGGGATTTGTTGGATAAAGCATAATCTCAGATAACCAGGACCACAAATAATGGTAATGGAGAAGATTGTGCCCTCCTACATCGTCACATGGAGATCTTGGCATGTGTGGGGACTGCCCTTCACAACAGGGAGTGAAAATCAAATAGGTCAGGGAAAGGGGGATGTAGCTCCATGGTACACTGAGAAAGAGCTGGAGGGCAAAGAAATCCCTCCAGTTCCACAGAGATTCCCTGAAAGTAACAATTACAGTTCTCCCTAAGGACTGTGAGCATTGGCCAGGAGAGAGTTACACCAGGAGCAGACAAGATGGTGCAAACTCCTGGAAGTTAATGCTCGTGGCTTTCCTTCCCAGAGCCTCTGGAGAGGAAGCAGTGATTGAATCCAACAAATCACAACCCATTTACACATGGAGAGGGGAACAGGCAGGACTGCTGGCTATGGAGCCAGGTAGCAGGGGAGGCAGAAAGCCCTCAGAAGTGTGAGAAAAAATGTCCCCAGTGTGTGGGAGGAGAGGGAGATGTCAGACAGATAATTCTGCTGGCTTCTGTTTTGTGGCTCAGGCCCTCTGATGTTCTCACTGACTGTGTGTGACATGGCCATGCCCTCCTCATTTTAACTCTTTAAGTTGCATACAGTGTGTTGTTAATGCCTGGCGCCTCATTTCTTAGAAGCAAAAGATTCTGGACCCATAAATGGGGGAAAAAATAAATAAATTACAATTAAAGTGAAAGAAAAACATTTCTCTGGCAACCAGCAATGCAGCACCAGCAGGAGAAGCAGCCGCAGCAAGGGGGGAGCAAAGACAGGGGGGAAAAATAAACAAGAGATCTCATGTAAGGAAAAAAATAATTAAAGCAAGGCACATGTTTTGCAGGAAAGGAATAGTGGTGAAAAGAGGACATTTACATGGTATAATTCCCCTTGGAAGCTTGGATAAATTAGAAGGAATATACCCCAAGCAAAAGCTGGGCTTTGCTGGGCACTAAAGACAAGTGAGAAGAGAAAATGCTCCCAAATTAAAGCAGAAGGCAGTAAACTGCCTTCCTGCTTGGCTGAATCCCCAAAAGCCCCTACCCAGCAGTCTCCAAAGTATGGAATTCCATGTGAAGGGGAAAAGACAGGGTTGGGAGGGGAGGACAGACATCCTGGGTGGCACTGGTGGCTGTGCCTGGAGCAATTTCTCCAGGAACATTCAGGGCCAGGTCCCAGATCAGTCCTGTGCTGTCTCTGCACCTCAGTCATGGCTGAATTTTCAGTAGAGGGTTTTTATGGCTTTAAAAGCCTCTGATCTGGGGTGCTGCATCAGCAGGGAAACAAAATGCTGAGGGTCACGACCTGGCCCAGGCTGGAGAGAATGCCTGGAGTGGGGAATGGGGCAGGATCTGACCCTCAGGCTACATCTACATCCTCGTGCTGGCACTTCCCAACCTCTGCATCTCTGCAGGTGCTTCAGCCTGTTCCTTTTGCCCAAGCTAATCAGCAATTCATTGCTAAACCACTCTTTGAGAAACTGCTTTGCAAATAAACTCTGGGCTTGGGCGCTGGAAGAAAACAATCTAATTATTGGCTGCTGCTTATTTTCTTCTTTAAAAGATCTTTAAGAGCAAGTCTGATCTATTCCCTTCACAGTTTTTTCCTCCCTGTCAATACTGAGAACTCATGTGAAAGAAAACACTGGATGCATCAAACGATCTTCTTGCTTGCCTGAGAGTCACTTTGGGTGGGTCCAATATTTTTGGGTTTAAAAAGTAGTCAAAAGGTTTTAGAAGAAGTGAGATGGAAACAGGCTGGTTTGTATGCATTAAAGATATTTATTCTAGTCAAAAAGATCCTGATAGCAGCTAAGAGCCAAAGGGAGGGACTAAAGGAAAAAACAACGTTACTATGAGCTGAAAGTGATAATGAAATGAAACAGATATTCTACAAATAGGGATTTAAAGGCAGGTTTCAGCCTGGGAAGCTCTGGATAAGCTGAAGGGAGACACATGGACCTCGTGCTCCTGCAGTGAAATGCTGCAAGGCTGTTTGCTCCCATGAGAGATCCCCTGTGCCTTCCCATTGCACACATCCCTGCACGGCCTTTCCCTGCAAAGGGTCTCAGTCCCCTCCCTTCACAAGAGGAGGGTTTGTACAGGAAGAAACAGATGCACTAATAAAGTCTTCAGGGTCTATTTTCACTAATTTAATCTGTGGAATCAGAGCAATTACCCAGCAGAATGAGGTCTCTCAACATTTTTGAGTCCTTGACAGTGACCAGAGGAACTGATACACCCAGGAAAGGTTGGAGTCAGTGGGAAACAGGGAACATACAGCCACTGTTGCAGGGCGTAAATTAATCTCCCTGGATGTAAACTTTGTTCACTACCTCTCTGTAACCTGTGCTGCCAGACAGCCTCACTGACATTTCCCAATCCAAATAAAGAGTCCCTAAAGCTAATCCTGATTTGACTGAAAAAAAAGGAGCAGGAGGTCTGTCAGGCACCTTTGCTATGCTAGGTTCTCTCCAACTATAGACCAGAATTAGGATCCCCAGCAGACTGAAGTCAGTGAGAAAATCCTTTTTCCCCTCCAAACTTCTCTGAATTTAACATTTCCATGTGCCTCCCCTTATGTGTGTGTGGGTGTCTTATTGCCAAGCCCTTCCTGCTCTCAGTCCCTGCTTGCCTGCTACCAGTCTGCAAAAACACATGGACTCGGTCTGGAGTAAAATAAAAATATTGGAAAGCAACTTGAGCAAAGCAATGGATGTGACCATTGTCTTCTGTGCAAGTTCTCTTGGAAAGAAAATGCACAGGTGGAGAAAAAAGAGGAGAGGAGAGGAGAGGAGAGGAGAGGAGAGGAGAGGAGAGGAGAGGAGAGGAGAGGAGAGGAGAGGAGAGGAGAGGATCTGAGGGGAACAGAGCGGAGCGGCANGAGAGGTTTCCTGGGCATGGCTAAGTTGCTTGCTGCCATTGTGGATTGTGGAAATGCCCTGCTCCTCTACACTGGGGGAGGTTTTGGAACAAGTACTCCGACCTGCTTTGCTTTCTCCTCCTCCTCCAAAGCACTGCAACCTGCCAGGTGGTTTTGCAGAGGGGTCACTCAGGCTGAATGCTAAATAATATCAAATTCCCCCAGTCTGGGGTCAGGCAGAGTGAGGTGTCTCTGTCTCTGTGCTGATTCCCTTGGATAAGGTTATACCATTGTCTCTCCATCCCAATGTCCTGCACACACGAGGCCAGCAGACAGGAGCACCCAGAGGTCTCGCTGTCCACCAGCCCTCAAACTCCTCCTCCTCCAGTGTCCAGGACAGGGAAGAGCATCCCACTGCCAGGAGACAGCTCTGTATCACAGAGGGGATTTGCCATCATCATTGTTCTGCTGTAACCATTCAACAGCAACCACCCCAAACCTGTGACTTTTCAAGGAGATTTGGGGTATTTTTCAGCCTACTTGATCTGCCAAAGCGCTGCAGCCTGGGAAGAGTCCTAGATTGAGGTTAGACCCTAAGGACCTGATTTCCAATATCCCTGCCCATTGGCCCCATTCAGAAAGGGACTGAAACTTGTGCCTAACTTGTCTCACTGAGCTCACAAGCACAGGAGACAGCACCAGGCAAGAAGGCAGAGCTGTCTTACACACCACCTTAGGCTTCAGTGTCAACAATACAGATGCTATGAGGCACTGCTGTGTCAAAGATGAAAAATGCACTTTATCTTTCTCATCATTCTATTGAGAGAATTCCAAGGAAATGTGTACACGTCTATATTTAACTCTTGTTCTTTTTTTTAAAAAAATATTCAGCTCATGCAGGCAATGAATATAGGCCACAGAATCCAACACACAGCAGCAAAAGTACTCCATTATTAAGTCTGTAATTGCCAAGAATTAATTTGCTAATTGCATGCAACTAATCTGCGTCCTTTTTGTTTTATATCAATTAACAGAGTAATTAAAAAAAGCAATCTTCTTGATAGTTCCTCACTGGCAGACTTAGCCTAGCAGAGCTAATGAAAGAGGGCCACCCTTTAACTAACCTCATTAGTATCTCTTCTTTTGTTAAACACCCTACAAAAAATAGTTAATTTTGCTGCATGAAGGTCCTTGATGTTTGACTGCTAATGAGGGGGCCACGCTGCTCTGAGTCGGTGTTTGTTTGGAGAGTGGCTCTGTGCAAGGCACATCCCTGCTGCCTGCCTCGCTGCCCTCCCAGGGATGGAGAGGCAGGTAGACAGCAACAGTCATGGACTGGGCAGTTTTATGGATATCAGCAGTTACCAAACACTGAAAGTTCCCTCCAGGACAGACATTTCGTTTGTTTCATTCTAAAAACCTCAAACCGAACAAAAAGCAAAGAAGAGAAAAGAGGACTTAACAGCAAGGAGGGAGCAGCAAAAGAGGGGAATCACCAAGCAGCAGGGACGGGAGGATGGGTGCACAGCTCTGCCCGCGTCCCTGTGGTGCAGGAAGGAAAACCTCTGCTCTCATCACTTAAAAAAAAAATAGATTTCAAAGTCTTCCAGCTGGTTGAACATCGTGTGAACTTTCCTATGAGTAATCTGCAAGTTCAGCCGGGCACTGAAGCCCAAACACAGCCTTCCTCAGAACCCGTGGGCTTGGTGCTGCCCTCACTCAGCAGGATAAAAGCATATAAGCGTTTGGGGTTTATTTGTTTGGTTGTTTGGTTGTTTTTTTTCTGTTGTAAGAGGTGCTCTGTAGCATTCCATTGTCCAAAGGAGATCTGTGGGGAGCATCACTAATGCAGCAGATATTCACTGCTTCCCAGGGCCGTGGGGCCATTAATTTTGTTTGACTGGGAGATGCCCAGCATCCCACTCCCACAGCCCATAAGCCAAGGTGCTGTTCATGGGGCTGGGCCATGCAGTGACTGCTTGCCCCGGGGGTAGCATCACCCCCTCCCTGTCAGGCTCCTCTGAAGGTGTTTGCAGTTCGTGTCCTGCTTTTTGCAAAGCTCCTGGAGCTGGAAAGTCTCGCTGCTGTAATGAGACCTTCCACCAGGAGGCAAATCGGGCTGCCCAGCAGCACAGCCCAGCTCAGCCCAGCACAGCCCAGCCCAGCCCGGCCCAGCACGGCACAGCACAGCCCAGTCCAGCTCAGCCCAGCCCAGCCCAGCCCAGCTCAGCACAGCCCAGCCCAGCCCAGCCCGGCCCAGCACGGCACAGCACAGCCCAGTCCAGCTCAGCCCAGCCCAGCCCAGCCCAGCTCAGCACAGCCCAGCCCAGCCCAGCCCGGCCCAGCACGGCACAGCACAGCCCAGTCCAGCTCAGCCCAGCCCAGCCCAGCCCAGCTCAGCACAGCCCAGCCCAGCCCAGCCCGGCCCAGCACGGCACAGCACAGCCCAGTCCAGCTCAGCCCAGCCCAGCCCAGCCCAGCTCAGCACAGCCCAGCCCAGCCCAGCCCGGCCCAGCACGGCACAGCACAGCCCAGTCCAGCTCAGCCCAGCCCAGCCCAGCCCAGCTCAGCACAGCCCAGCCCAGCCCAGCCCGGCCCAGCACGGCACAGCACAGCCCAGTCCAGCTCAGCCCAGCCCAGCCCAGCCCAGCTCAGCACAGCCCAGCCCAGCCCAGCCCGGCCCAGCACGGCACAGCACAGCCCAGTCCAGCTCAGCCCAGCCCAGCCCAGCCCAGCTCAGCACAGCCCAGCCCAGCCCAGCCCGGCCCAGCACGGCACAGCACAGCCCAGTCCAGCTCAGCCCAGCCCAGCCCAGCCCAGCTCAGCACAGCCCAGCCCAGCCCAGCCCGGCCCAGCACGGCACAGCACAGCCCAGTCCAGCTCAGCCCAGCCCAGCCCAGCCCAGCTCAGCACAGCCCAGCCCAGCCCAGCCCGGCCCAGCACGGCACAGCACAGCCCAGTCCAGCTCAGCCCAGCCCAGCCCAGCCCAGCTCAGCACAGCCCAGCCCAGCACAGCCCAGCACAGCACAGGAGCTGCTGCAGCCAAGAGCTGCCTTTCACCATGGAGGGGTCCCAGGTCATGCTCAGGTACCAAAGTCACTGGGAATTTATTTCTGAACACGTCAGAGGAGATTTATAAATTTTTCCCCTCGCTGGATTTCTAGATTTGCTCAGTAGATTTACTGAAAAAAAATAAAATTGTCAGGGTAGCAGGTGACAGCATTAGCAGTGCTTGCCTGCTCCAGGGGCTGGGCTTTGTCAGAGGAGACTGAAATGAGCCCAGATCACTCTGAAAGGACAATTCAAACCCCAGGCAGGTTCAATATCCTCCTCCCAAGGCAGCTGGGAGACCATGGACAGAGACAGAGTGCTCTGTGTTCCTCTTCAGGAGCGTTTTAGAAGCCACCTCTCCCTCTGGACAGTTTCTCCTGTTTTGGGTGGATGTTCCTTCACCACATTTAAGTGAGACTTGCCAGAGAAATTATGGATCACATCCTCAAATTCCTAGACATGAAGCAGAGCTCATTTCACCTCTCTCCTACCTATTACCTGTGTCTTAAGACATGCTCTCACAAGTAGCCAGAAATCTTCTGGTTATTTGTAAGTGAAGAAATGGGATAAAATAAAAAATAACCCACAACTGCTGTTGGTGTAGCACTGGTGACTTTGAGGCAAGGGTGTCTTTGCACTGGTAACAATCAAGAGCTGGGTGACAGTCTCTGTGTCACTGTGTCCTGGGACATCACCCTGTGACAATGGGTGTGCTTGCGTTTATTTTGACCAAAACTCCCTCCCAGATATCAATTACGGTTAAGGATTGAGCTGACTCTCTCTCTGTGTCTCTGAAACAGTGAAAAATGTTTGCTACTGTTTAAAACCATCAAGATTTCCTTTTCTTTCCCTCATGCAGGGATGCCTTGGAACCTGGGGGATGGCAGGGCCTGTGTCCGTCTGCCTTGGCTTCCCTTCATGGGGAACAAATGGAAGTGAAGCAGGGGAGGGGAGAAAGGTGATACCACCAAGGGGGATAAAAAAGGGAGCAAAAAAAAAAAAAAAGGAAGCCAGATTTATACTTCAGCCATTTCTCTATTTCTTCAGCTTATGTTGTAGAGTTAAATGAACCAACAGGGAACTCACGCAGGCAGATGAGGCTTGTCAGCTGGGAACCTGGAAATCAGCTGCTGGTGTGAGAAATGTGTGCAAAGGTGGGCGTGCAAGGCTAGTCAGTAGTGCAAGGGTTGGCAGCAGTGCAGGGGTGGTCAGTGGTGTGAGGGTGGGTGTACAAGGGCTGTCAGCAGTGCCAGGGTGGTCAGTGATGCAAGAGTGGTCAGTGGTCCCAGGGTGGTCAGTGGTCCCAGGGTGGTCAGTGGTCCCAGGGTGGTCAGTGGTTCAGGGCGGTCAGTGGTTCAGGGCGGTCAGTGGTTCAGGATGGTCAGTGGTCCCAGGGTGGTCAGTGGTCCCAGGGTGGTCAGTGGTCCCAGGGTGGTCAGTGGTCCCAGGACGGTCAGTGGTTCAGGGCAGTCAGTGGTCCCAGGGAGGTCAGTGGTCCCAGGATGGTCAGTGGTCCCAGGGCGGTCAGTGGTTCAGGG
>WAAE01020629.1:720540-829571 GCA_013400495.1 Nicator chloris
GGTCAGTGGTTCAGGGCGGTCAGTGGTTCAGGATGGTCAGTGGTCCCGGATGGTCAGTGGTTCAGGGCGGTCAGTGGTTCAGGATGGTCAGTGGTCCCGGATGGTCAGTGGTTCAGGGCGGTCATTGGTCCCGGATGGTCAGTGGTTCAGGGTGGTCAGTGGTTCAGGATGGTCAGTGGTCCCAGATGGTCAGTGGTTCAGGGTGGTCAGTGGTTCAGGGTGGTCAGTGGTCCCAGATGGTCAGTGGTTCAGGATGGTCAGTGGTCCCAGGGAGGTCAGTGGTTCAGGGTGGTCAGTGGTTCAGGGCGGTCAGTGGTTCTGGCAGGAGGAGGCTGGCGGGGGCCGCTGCCCCTCCCTCCAGGCCGGGTGAGAAGGAGCAGCTGAGAGGAATTGCAATACCTCCCACTCCTCTGCCCGTTTGTTTCTTATGAATGCATAATGAATGCTAATGAATTCCCCACTTGGGGCATATGGTTAAGACATATAGAGGCTAACCTTGCTACAAAGGAGAGAGACCTTGATGTTACAAGATGGGGGAGGGCCAGGGGGAACTCAACGATTCCTGAGCTAAACTTGAGTCAGCAGGACTCATCCTGCTCCAGCCCAAGGTCTTCTTCAAACACAAGGCCTGCAGGATCTGGAGGGGACAGAGAAATTCTGTACTTCCCTACTACAAGAAAGGCAAACATATATCTGCAGATGTGTTTTAGAGGCTGAGAGCTGCCATTAAGTTAAAGGATTTCTCCCTTCTCTGGAGAAATTGAAGGTATCTGAAGGAAAATGTATCACAGCAGTGCAGAAAGGAAATAGACACAAAAAGATCCAAAAGTGATGTTGGAAAAGACCAAAACCAAAGAAAAGACCACACCAAAGCAAAATTAGCAGCATGCTCCAGCCCCAAGAGACTTCTTCTTCCCAGTCCCCGTCCCTGCTGTTCCAGATTCTCCATGCTCCTTCATTTGCATTCAGCTTTCCAAACATGAAGGTTTAGGGCTATTTTAGACTCTGTAGAGTAACCAAGTCATCCTTGAGGGACTGGCAGATGCAACACAGGAGCCCTGAGTGCACTCCTGAGTCCTCAAGTTGGAGACAATGATGTCCAGGCAGCTGAATCCCACCCAGCGTGTCACAGGCTGGTTTAGTGGCACTGTGTAAGCTGATGGCATCAGTGCAGGTTGGGACCCTGCAGCAGTGAGTTCATGGTTCTGCTTTGGGCTGATGGGTGACTGAGACATTTGTGAGCAGATTCCTGCCATCCTTTCGAGAGATCTCTGGTGCAGCATTAATTCTCATGAATTAATGCTGCAAACCCTGGACTGTGCCCCAGCCTTTCACAACCCCACGTGTTTGAAAATTACTGAGAGACTTCTTTTTCAATTAGAAGAGCTAAAACCTTGGTTCTCCAGACAACTTTGGATCTGGTCACAAAATGCTGGCTGTACTTCAAAGACGCAAAAACCTCCAGATCAAGATTTAAATGAGCTAGCTGAGATACCTGTAAAGAACAGACCTCTTTGCTGGGTTATATGCCAAATGCTTCCTGGCTGAGATCTGGGTCTCCATACAGCTCTCACCTCTGCCCTCAGACCCAAGCCAGGCAGTGCAACCTAGATTCTGTATTCCTCCATGGGATCCTGTCATGAGTGAGATATCACCAAACATGCACCCTGATGGTCTGTCCCCAAAGGCTTAGAAGACATCAAGAAAATACTCAAGGACTTGCAAAGTATTCAAAAAAATTCTGAAGAAATTTTCACCCACACTAAATATTCTTTCAATACCAAAAGCTGCCATAGGACCCTTCTGGAATCTTGCAGCAGGCAGATTTCTGTGTGAAAACACCTCTTTTGAACAGCTGGGGTCTAGCCTGACATGTGAGCTGTCTGCCCCACCATCAGCATTAGGACTTTGACCAGTGTGGGTGAAGGATTGTCTCTGCCATTTTCCATCTAACTCTATCCACATCCTTTCCCCTAAACTGTAGCAGGAGCATTTAGATGGACAATTTAGTACCACTTTGAGGCATTGTTGTCCTTTGCTGCCCATCTCGAACCTTAGAACAGGAGCTGAGATTGGTCAGAATGTAAAAAAGCAGCGTTTGCCGTAGCTCGAGATTGCTAATTCACCAATGGATTTCTGAGAACAAAGCAGCCCAGGTACCTCCCTGAGCGAGCAGTGAAAAACAGCAGAGAGAGAGAGAGAGAGCTGGAAAAATTTCAAAGTCCTTCTAAAAATTAAAATCTGAAAGCCAGCCAAGTCCCAGCAGCCGAGTGGAGGTGCGAGGCATTTGAGTCTCCGGGGTGGGCAAAAGCAGCCGACTGCCGTATGCATCAACACCTCTTGACACTTATGAATATGGGGCTGGTGCTGATGCCCACTTGGATGAAAGAACAGAGTGAGATTGCCAGCACTGAAGTGGGTGGAAGGGAGGGATGATCTGCAGCAAGATGTTGGGTTTTCTTTAACCCTCTCTCACACAAAGAACACCGTCCGTGTGGGGGCTTTGAGCCGTGGGGTTTAAAGGTTGGAGGTGTTTGGGTGCAGGTTAAGTGGAGGGTGGATCTGGGCTAAGCCCACCAGAGGAGATCTGTGTGGTTGTGTGTGCAGATGAACCCCATGTGGACACTGATACTCGGGGTTGGGGGAAAAGATCTGATGGATTTCTTGCAGCACAGAGTGATTTGTGGAAAAAGCTTCAGCTTGCTGGGCGCTGTGGTTGTGGAGCCACTCTGGAAACTCTGGGCCTCTGCAGCTACTGCAATACTTTGCACAAAACTCAGCAGCAGCCCCTGACTCCTGAAGAGCAGGGAATCCCACTGCCATTAAATTTCCAAGCCTTGATGATTTCTACAAGCCCAAAGAAGATACTGAGATAAAATAGTTCTTTGCAGTAAGAGATTGTGGTAATCAGAAGTTTTCAGTAAAAGCTATTGATAAATGAAGGCTGAGCATGGAACTTGTTTTAGATCCCTACACCATAAATACAAATTCACGTGGGTGGGGCAAACAGGTGAAGGTTTGGGTTGCAGCAGCCTCATAAATTGACAATGAGCCTCTTTAATTTGAAATGCCAGCCTCCTTCACTTTCAGAATTCTCACTTGTTATTCCCGGTTTTTGCCAAATCCTGAACAGAACACCAAAGTCATCCCAACCTGCTCTGCTCCCCTTCCTGCCCCTCCTCCTGCTCCCCTTGCAGGCAGCTCTCCCTCTACAAAGCCTTCCCCACCTCCCCAGAGCCACCAGGATCTCACTCAGGAATACTCCTCCTGCCTCTCCATTTGCATGACAGACGGCTCCTTTGCATTACCCACTCTTCCCACAGAAGCCCCATCCATCCCCCAGGCATCCCGTGGGGATATCTGCTGCTGCAGGCTGCTTCCCACCCCCTCACTGCCCACCCTTGCCCTCACTCCCACGTGCTTCCAGCAAAGCACTGCTCTGATGAGTTGGCCCTGAGTTAACTTCTCCTCGTGCTAATTCCCCCTCTAATTTGTCTGAAATTTCAGGGCTCAGGGATGCAAAGAGTGAAGAGTCCTTTGATGCCTGTGATGCCCACCCTGCATGGACACGCTGCAGCCTGGCTCCAAGCCCCCAGCCCACCCCAGAGAGGGGCTTTGGTGGTCAGCAGGAAGACAGGAGCATCTCTCTGGGAGAGACTCAGTCCTTACCCCAGCTGCAACATGCACCGAGCCAGATACGTCGTAATGACATGAAAATGAATAGAATAAACTGACTGAGTGGCATTGTTATTAACCTTTGTTATCTCAATAAATCACACCAAAGAGCAGCAATTACTCCCATTTCTGACAAATACTGGTTTATGCTGTGGATTCCCCCTTTGCTCTCAGTCCCATGTCCTCTCCCTCACTCTGTTTCTCAGCTGGAATCTGGATGGTGCAGTGCATAGCACAGTGTTGAAAGAAACAGGAATAATTTAATATCATCATAAAGGTGTGTAACAGACAGCATGGGCCTTCCATGACACCCATCTACATCACTCCTAAACCATCTACTGCTCTCTTAAATGCAGTGAGTTTTCCGGGGGCTCTGCATCCCTGGGCACATCCTGGTTCCATCCCCTCAACCCAAGTGCGCAGCAGCACTCACTCCTCTCTCTATGCATAGACAGGGTGTGTGCATTTCTTTTACTGGATCTCAGGAATTACTGAATGAAGAGGCCAGGCAGGAAAGCTCACCCTCCTCCAAACTCTGGTCCAAGGCATGAGTCAAGATTTTGGCCGCAGACCAGGAGCAGCAATTGGGCTTTTTGCTCAGCTCTGACTTGGCTGGGGTTTTGTCACGCACTCGTGTCAACGCCGATCCGAGTTTAGGAGTTTGATGCTGCTCCCGAGCCAGCTAATTTCTGAGGTCAGTGCCACGCTTTGAGATCGATAAGTTCCGAATTTAGTCAGCACAAACAGCCTCGCAGCAGAGTGCTATGCTTGCATATTTAAAGCAGTCTGGGGAAAGGACCTTTCAACAAAGGTATTCAATGAGACTTAAAAATCAATCCTCATTTGCAGAAACTGGCAAAATATTGTAGTAGCCATTGTTAAAATGCCTGGATTGATAATAAATCAGAGCTGACAAATATTTCTGGCTTTTTTTTTTTACTTTGTGGATTTGTTGTCACAAAGGACCTCGCTGTGGGTATGATCTTTCTTCACAGAAATATTCGGAGCTGTATCTCTACAAACTTTGAAGGACTTTTTATAAATCTGGCACAACCTGTGGTTTTTGTTTTTCATACTATCTTTTTTTTTCATACTATCTTTTCTTCAGAAATCAACAGGGGTAATTTTGGAGATTAAAAAAAATTCCCTGGACATTTCCAAATTCACATACATGGTGAAAATAGTGGCACTACAATATTTACATATCATGCCCAGTCTTAAAATAGCTTGAGATGGGAACTGAACAAATGGTCTGTGGCCATAAATAGCTGAAGTTTGGGTTCTTCTTGCATCTGTGATTCTCCCTCACCTGTCCCAGGAGCCTGTGTGTGTTGCACTGTCTGTGCTTACATCCCACTCCATGGGCCAGAAAATACAGAAGCAGTGCAGGGCTGGTTGTCCTGCCAGGTGAAACCTTCCCGTTGAGTCTTGCTGGGCTGTATTTACTGTCTCATGCTTAGATTTTCATTAATCCAGCATGAAACACCCATGTCTGATATCAACACCCTCTGGTACAGGACCAGTGTCCCCTGTCTGTATGTGCTGCACAAACCCATGAGACATAAGGGTGGCCCAAAATCAGCATAGACCCCCATCTCTGTCTGGGAGAAAACAAGGGGACAATAGATAGGATTGTGTAATGCTCTGAATAAATTCCTTATTTCCTCTGATAGAATTTCAGGAGGGTGACAATGTGTGGTTTTCAGCCAGGGAACTACAACTGTTAGGACCAAAGGGAAATATCCAGCTTTTCCTCAAGCGATTGCTTGTCTCAGTAGCTTTTCTGTTGCTGGATCTGCAGTGAGACCCAACCTTTGTTTTAGGTCAGCTGGAATCTAATTTAGGGAGGAAACTTTGTTGTATGGATGTCTGTGTGACTTATGTGCTCGGAGTTGATTTTACTGGCCCAATCTTATTAAGGACTGATTATAGAGTGAAGACTGCAGCAGAGTCCATGAGGGGATGGGAGAGGTGCCCTTTATTGCTACTGAGGGGTAAGTGTGCGAGCTAGGAAGAGTGAAAGGGACACAAACTGGACATAAATCATCCAGAGTGCCAGCCAGCAGAGCCTAAAACCCATGGAAAAACAGGATTATTTCTCTTTTCCAAAGAGCGGAGGATGTGACCCAAACTCTGTCAGTGAGCAGTGACTTCAGCAGGAACCAGGCATGCAAGAAGCAAGACAGGACCTCTTGCTTCATTTTCTGCACTTTCATTACCCTAAAACAATCCTTCCTCTCCTACCTCCCCCACTGCTTCAGAAGAAAGAAGGTGGGATTTTGTCATTTCCATCAGTGTGAGAGAAGTGGGGCTCATTTGGGGACGAGGTGGCCAGAGCCCAGATTTCCTCCCCTTTCTTTTCTGCTGGAGCATGTGACAGTTTGGCGGCTGCAGGAGCAAAGTAGTAAAAAAAAACCCACCCAGTCCCACATCACAATGACTTTTCTCAGATGATAAACATAATAATAAACCCCTCCTAGTAGCCAATATGATGCTAATGCTTCTTAGCTCTGTCAAAAGTGAAAACAGCTCCTTGCTGTCAATTACTGGAGGGACAGCTGGAGTCTCTCCTCTCACTGTCAGGATGCAGACATATTGCATGTCATCGAGAAGGTAACAAATTCACCAGGACAGCATCACCATCTGTCACCAACAGAGACACCGCCGAAACAAAGGGTCAGGCTTCGGCGCAGAGCTCGGGCCTGATCTCTCCCCGCATCACTCGTCCTTCCCTCCTCAGAGACCTTTGGGTGGAGGTGCCCCCCAGAGCCAGCCTCCATCCAGGGCATACAGAGGGGATTTGGGGTGTATAAACCAAGGGGATGAGGTTTGGGCATTGAAATTATTGTTTCCACCAAGAAAACCTGGTGCTGAAGCCTTCGGGCCCTGCTGGCGGGTGTCAGCCATGGGGTGAAGCCCTGTCAGGTTCTGCACTGTGGCTCACCATGTCTCTGCCCCTGTGACCCCCTTCCACGCCCCACGTGCATGAGGAGAGGTGTTTGGGCTACTCACAGGAGTAAATGACACCCAGGGAGGGCTGGGGGATCAGGCTGTAAGTCGATTTGTTTGGGGACAGATGGTTGAGTCCCCATATTATTGAAGTCTGACTGCCCTGGATCTGCTCTCGTGAGGAGAAGCTCACCACCCCAGGAAGGCACTTGCAGTGGGCCAAACTCTGCACATGATCTGAAACCCAGTCAAACGACAAATAATTCAGTGATCTGTTTTGAGGTCATCTTCAGTATTTAACCATCCTTCCAAAAGCTTCAAAAATCCTCTTCAAACAAACCCCTCAATTAATAATGCCATTTTTAAAAAACATGTTTTTGAAGATGCCGTTCAGAAGAATAGTGTAAATAATGTAAATAATTTAAGCAATTTTTTTTTTTCTCTAGCATACATTGTTGTGCTATTTAAAAATAACCCACATAACTCCATTCTTTCACTCCAGACGAGGCTTACTTCCAACGGATGATGTGCTAATTATTTCGAGAGCAAAGTTTATTTTTGACAGAAAAATCATTGTACTTAAAATCACGTAGAGTGCTGAGACTTTGGGGGAGCCTGAAAGAAAGATGTTTCTGCAAAACTAGCCCAATGTGACAATGCAACATGTTCACATAGCTCCTGTGTTTGTGTCACAGCATTAATTTGGGATACCCTGCGGCTGCTGGCAAACGCAGCTCTGCGGGGTCCAGCTGACATCTGGGGATACCCTTTGGGTTTCCAGAGTCAGATGGCAGCTTTCCTGTTTGCTGTCAGTTGCAAAATCCAGGACTTATAATTTATATTATTAAATATCTCAGGTGCTATTGTGAAGTTAGCTCATGAGTCATCCTGGTGAAGGAGATGAAGCTACCTGGAATTAACTGGCATAATTTAGACTTTGGCCGTCATTTGGAAGCTGGTCCTGCAGGATTTCCCTGCAAATCCTGCCTCTCCCCTGCTCTATTGAACAGTAATAATCCAAAATAAACACAATTGAAATATGAGCTTAATTCCAAAAATGCAGGACAGAATGGACTTGCTGCTGCTCTTTCCCAACTTGCACTGCTTCCACCAAGATTTACAACCAGCACACAGAAAAAAAAGCTGCTACTGCAGACATAAGGGTTGGTTTCTAAGAAGGAGAAACACCCCATCCTCTAGTCACAGGCCTGTGTGCCAAAATTCACTTCATACTTTAGGCTACGATAAATGACAAGCGACCCTGAATCACAAGAAACAACTTTTAAATAAATTACAGTTGCTGCTTCCCTGCCTTTCCAGCACCATTTCATTTCTCAAACCCAGGATGAACAGCTCCAGCAGGGAGAGGCAGAGCATGGAGCTGGGAGGCTGCATCCACCATCCTCCTCTCCACCCTTCCATCTCCCCAGTGCCCACGGGCTGCCTTGGGGTTTCTCACTTGATTCTCCTCCACGGTTGTGTCAAGACTGCTGTGAAGTGGAAGTCATGGGATATTGCCAGCAAGAGGCTGGAAATTATATTTGAGTTGTGCCTGGCGGTCCTCCCTCCATCCCTCCCATCCTGAAACGCCTGTGTCCTTTCCTGCAGAATTCAGGAGATGTTTGGGGGAGCTGTGAAACTTTCACCCTCAGAGTCATGTCAGGCTGCAGGAGTGAAGGAGGGAGGTTTGCTAACTGGTCTGGGAGAACAAGTTTGTGTTTGGGAAGGGAGAGTGGTGGTTGTCCTTGTTAGAACAGAGAGCACAGAATGGCCCCGTGTCTGTCACCATGAGCTCAGGGCAGGTGGCTGAGGCTGTGGCTGCTGCTGTCACCCAGACCCACACTGGTGTCTTCTCCTGGGGAGGATGGATGTGATTCATTCCTTACACAACTTCCACAAAACCCACTTCCCTGAACTCCCACCATTCTGGAGGCGGCTCTTTGGCAGAATTTAGGTGGTCTTTGGTCTGCTACCCTCACTATTTTAATTTTGTTGTGAGAAGCAGACAGCCTAAAAATTCACTTGTGGTTCCTCTACCAAAGCCCTTCAGGATGGCGTTTTCCAGTACACCAAGGGAGAGCTGTGATCTGGATCTCCACAGGGAAGCTGAGGCCATTGGGGAGGCTGTGACAGAGCAGGGAGGTGAGATCTGAGATATTTTTCTGCCCTTCAGGAAACCCTTCACCCTAATCCCCACTCCACTGAGCAAATCCCTGACTCCCTCCAGAGAATCAAACCTGGACGCTTTGCTGAAAGGCAGAATCTCACCTCAGAATTTGAACACAGTCCTGCCAAAAACAACCTCAACATAATCATTTAGGAGATCATATCAAGTGTTGCTCCTCGATGAGTGTCCTGATCTGCTTTGGAGAGATCATCTCTGCACAGAACCTGCCTGGTTGAACCCACAAGTTGCAGGTTTAATGGCATTGAGGGATGGAGGCTGGGACACACACTTGGGATGTGGACAGGATATTAATTCTCTTGTTGGCCAAAGTTTCATCAAATGAAGCAAATTTTACTGCGGTTACCCAGCTTGGTTTGCCCTGTGACAAGCTTAGAGTGGAATGGGGGTATTTTATCTTTGTGGTTAAATAAGAATAAGGCCAAATGAACAAATGCTCCTCGTGCCCCTCCCTGGCTGGGTCCATGCTGGGCACTGACTTCACAGCCAGAGCGTGCCGGATTTAACAAAGCCCTGTGCAGCTATTTTGGAACTGGAACTGATCTTTATGCATTAACACGGACCCAGATTTTAGAAGAAAACTCACATCTCCTTTGAGCTGCTGCTCAGAACATTTTGCTCCCTCGCTGGCTCTGCCTGCAGAGCCCTGTAGCCACCACCAGCAAAAGGGACGTGAGAAACCCAAGGCTGCTCCTTTATTAAACAGAGCGGAAAACTTTGAGAGAGAAAAAAAAAAAACTTAGCTTGAAAGTAATATCTGCACTTAGATATTTAATGGAATGCTACTGCAATATAGAGATGTTAAAATACAGCCTGAGCTGTTGTCCTGAGATCACATTTCAGTGGTGCCCCCCCATCAGATGCTACAGCAGGGCTTTGTCTGTGGCACTGTACATAAAAATTGCTTCTCCCCCCAGTGAAACGTGTTTGTCTCTGGGGTGGAAAGAGCAGGTGATAAAAATGCAGCTGTTTCATTAGTTTGGACAGGGAGTGAGAAAAAAATTGGAGAGCTAAGAGCAAAAGCCAGGTGGGAAGAACCTGATCTGAGGAGCTTTTCTAAGGAAAGATTTTTTTTGTTTGAACACAACTGGTTTTTCAATGTGGATTTTTGGTATTGGCCAAATTTTTCTCTCTGAAACAATTGTGGCATTTTCATTAAAACTTTTCATTTTGGCTCATGATTTGATTCAGTCCATAAAAATCAGCACACGCTGTGATTTATCTCTTCAAAGTCATGCACATATTTGAAGAAATAAATGAAAATATGTCTAAAACCGTGGAGAGGTTTGGAAATTGTGGGTTTTCTCAGTAACTTGACCACCTGTAGTAAGCAATAGGCAAACAGAAAAGGCACAGTTTTAACTCTGAGGACTCACAAAGGGGGAAGAGTTTAGATCAGGGGGGTCATGAGGTGCTGCACCCAGCTGAGCCAAGGCACACAGGTTTGTCCAGGACTGGTTCAGAGGCTTTTTATAAACTGGGAACATTTTCACCACAGTTTCTACACAGTGAGTCAAGATGTGTATGGGTGTAAGAGCTGCTAGAATACAAAGTTATCCATTAAACAACAAATCTGCCTCCTCTGGTCTTGACTTATCCAAGGCACCTCCACCAAAAATATTTAATGAATGAACACCAAAAACAGCTCATGGCTAGACACAGGAGAGGCAAAGTCTTTGTGTAGGTCATAAATTCTGAGTCTGGGGCCTGGCCCACACTTTGTGCTTCCTGTATCCCTTTTATCAGTGGTTACTGATAAAAATATATTTTCTAGGAATGCAATTGTTCAGTCCTCCTATGTGACTACAATGCACGAGTCAATCAGGTGAGGGCAACGGGCCCAGAAGTATTTTACTGTTCTTTGAATATCCACAATGATAAAAAGTGATGTACACAATGAAGTGCATTTGTTACCAATTAACCTTTTTCTTTAGTCAATCGACAAATTAGTTTTCTAAAACATCTGAGGTATTTCTGGGATTTTTGTTTTGGATTTTTAAGTCATTCCCCAAGTCAAGTCTAAGAGACTTGGCTCTGCTGACATCCAGTAAGGAGAGATTCATTCTCCAGACTTGGGGCAAGATTTGTCAAAGGCAAAATGAGGAGATTTTTTTTGACATTTCTCCTTGGTGCACTGGATGAGCACTTTCACCACAGTCACTGCAAACTCTGGTTTCAGTTCACTCTGGAACTGAAACCTCCCCATTTGCTCCAGCTGAGATGGTTCACAGTGAGATGTAATGAAGAAGCAGCACACAAATTCTGGACAAAACACCAAGTACACAACTAATGATGCCTTGCTTTAAATTACTGTTTTTCCACAAAGGTAGATACATACATGAAATTCACTGTTACATTTTGCATCCAACACGAGATTTTTTTTAAAGTCTCACAAATCTAGATGCAATTTGCACTAAAAAAAAAACCCAAAGGAATTAAATATCTGAAGTACTTAGGAAAGTTCAAGCAAATTCAAGAAATCCTTATTCCAGTTTTAGAAGTTTTACTTGCAGCTGAAGTTCTTTTCTATCCAACAGACAGGGACTAGCCACTTCTACACACTCAAAAACAGACGTTTACTGCAATTTAAAAAATATCTGGGAACCTGAGGATGCATATACACATTCTGGGATTTTTGAAAGCTCTTGAACCTCTTTAACAGCAGCTACATGCCACAAGTTTTGAATGCTGCAGTAGACATCTGTATGAATTTTCAGGCAGAGAAGTGTTTCTATAAACTCAGGTTACTATTTGTCAGAATAAATATAGAAGAATGTAGACAAACACTTCTGAATATGGTTGCTTTTGAGAATATTTTCTGGAATCCTCCAACATTTTAACATTTAGACTGCTTTGGTAGAATGTGAAAGACAAAGTGGGTGCCTGGGCTTTCCTCAGGTTTTCCTACCAAGTAACTCCACCAAATTAGGAGTTTAAACTGAGCCTGAAACAGCACTTAGTCTGCATTTACAGACGTATTGCCCCAGGATAAGAGATGTAATTCTCTGAAATAAAGAAAATTAAAGCATTACCCTCTTCACCCAAGCCTTTTTGCTGTTGGAAAGTTAGTTTTGCATTTAATGAATATGGGCTCATGTCTTTCTAATGAGTATGAGATAGCTGATGTAATTGAAAACTTAAGCAGGGAAAAATCATTACAAGGTTTGGTTGTTTTTTTTTTTAATTAATTTATTTTGTGTATTTGTGTTATGAGTGATCGCTACCAGTAAAGTAATGGGGATGGAAAACCACAGTTTACTCAACAGGCAATTCAAAACCATGTGTTGTAACAGGAGATTCCCCATATTTTACCTGCCTGAAGGGGAGCAGCTGGAGGAGAGTTTTCTGCTGTACTTCCCTGTGTCTCTGGGAGATCCTTGGCACCTCCTTATTCCCACCTTCCTCCTACTCCTTGCCATCATGAACTCATTCTTATATTTTCTCTTCTCCCTTTTTTTTTTTTCCTGACAGGAAACACCTCCTCTGCCCCTTATTCTTCAGGACTGTCAACCACGCTGACATTTGGGAAACGCACCCTGAAATGGAGAGGTGGGTAGGGGATAACAGCTCCTGGGCTGGCTTCCCTCCACAGCCCCACAAAATCCTCCTCTCCCACACTGGGATGTATTTCAGGCTGGGTTTTTATCTTCCTGAGGGCCAGGAACTAAGCAAGAGCCCAAGGAAATCCAGGACAGAGCTGCTCAAGGGCTGTGTGTGTCTGGGATTGCAGGGATGGCTGGGACCTGGACAAAGGACAGACTCTGCTCACTGTTCAGTCCTTCAGCCAACATCTCCAGTGCCCCAAAGTCTGATGGCACTGATTGTCACTCTGTTCCCATGCATGAAACTGAGGAGAGAAACACGAGTTTTAATAATGAAGGGACATCCAGGGGAAGGGCAAAGGAGGTGCTGGGGAGAGAGGAAGGTGGTTCTTGAGGTCAGTGTGGGTCATAACAGATCCATGAATCTCCACCATTAACAGGCAGTGCTTTCCTCCATCTTTTTTGATCTCTCTCCCCAGGTTTTGATTATCCCCATCAACTCTCTGCACGATTACCTCTGGAGGCCAAACTTCACCCACAGGTGCATGTATCATTCCCAGACACAGATTTTGCTTTTTAAGCTTTTTGTTTTCCTTTGATCTTTCACCAATAATTAGATATTTTGTGTGTCCTTTCTCTCCCATGAATAGCTTTTCTTGGCCTCCACCATCCACAGCAGAATATGTCATTAACCCCACTTTAAACCTTGATATCATCCTCCTGAGAGTTCTTCCCATGCTTCTTGTACAAAAAAACCCTCATCCTCATGCCCATTTCAGAGACCATCCTTGAGATATCATCTTGAATTTCCAGAACAAAATCAAAAGAGAGAGAAGGTAAAATGATTTGGAGAAGCTCTTGCTGCCAGGAATTCTCCTGGAAAGCCCCATTTGCCCCATTTCCCCCATTCTTTGGCTACTGCAAGGACCATGGTGAGCACCAGGCTCTACATTGTCCTCAAGGAAGATTTCCAAAGGAGCTGAGAGTGCAAGTTAAGGAAAGATATTTCTCTGCACGCTGTAAAACTGATTGAAGGCTTCCCCAGCCTCCAGCTTTTCTTTCCTTCCTTCCTGCCACCAGCCAGGAGTGTGTGAGCTCTCCCTAATCAGTTCCACGTGGTCATCCATCTCCTACCTGCAGTCCCTGGCTGTCTAAACCAACCTGGCTGATTCTGCCCAAAGTGGATTAGGGAGTGCACGTCCCATCGCTCCAGCCTGCAGGGCTGGTAAGAGACAGCTGGGGAAAGTTAATGTCTTCAAGGAGCATCACTTGATCTGGGAGAGGATAAATGTCTGAAACAGTAGCCAGGGGTTATGTCCTGATCCCAGCGCATAATTTATCCACAAATTGGCTTCCTGAAAAGAAGCAGGAGTAGGAGAACACCTCTGTTTCCTGGCAGACCGAGCTGAGACACGAGATGGTTGCGACTCTGCTCCAGAGCTAGGTCTGGGCGGTGATTTTTCTGCTCTTCCTTTCCACAAACACCCAATTTAGAACCAAATGTCAGTCCCTACTCGGTGTTCAGATCAGAACAGACGCATCTGGAAACCACGCATTGCCCTGAAAGGCACCCAAGCTGGCTCTGAGGCTGGAGACGAGGGTGGAATGTTCTTATCCCGGAGCCAAGGCTGTCGCTGAGCGAGCACAAAAGGCAGTTGGTAGGACATCAGCCTGTGGGAGTCTCCTTAGTTACCATAAGGAAAAGTTAAATGTCACAGTCTCCACTGGATCAAAACTACAAGAACAGAGATTATTTATTTGAGCTCAGATCTGGGCTTAGCAGCTGATCTGAACCTGAGGATGGGATATGGAGCTTGCAAGAAAAGCCAGGTTTGGTTTCTGAGGTATAACTGGAGAAGTGAAGGCAGCAAATTTTAAATGAGTTTGGGAGATTGTGGCCTCCCTGATCTATGATTTAATTTATCTTCATCAATATTTTAATGTGTAGTTTGCTCAAATCAGCTAAATTTAACTAACAAATTCTGTATCTGAGGAGAAAAGAGGCACAATCACAAAAGATCTGCAAAGCAGTGATTCTGATCTTATTCTCACGTCAACTTCCTGGTGACCTCAGTGTGACATGGGCAATATCTGCTGCAGGGGAGTGAGCTGACATCTCTCTGGGATGGGATTTGCAGCACAGTGACCCACATGTCCCACACCTCCACCACCTAACAGGCAGCCCCTAAACCTTGCACCTCACACTCAGGTCTCTGCTGACCAGAAACAAATCAAAAGGAAAGCCTGGTTGAAATGTTATTGGCAATTTAACAAGATGCTAATGCCACTGCCATCACTGAGACCTTCACAACATTTTTTTTTCCAGCCCAAAACCCACCCTTTCAAAAGTCAGCAGCACTTTAAAGAGGCAGAGCAAAGGAAATGGTGCTCATTAATCACTCTTCCATGACAACACTACAGGGTGATTTCTGCTCTACACCTTTTTGCACAATAGTATGCAATTTAATTGCTTTTGAAAATGCTTTAATGATACAGACCAAAAGCTGATCTTAGCAACATCTTTTCTAATTCAGTGGAATTAAGGACACAGTTGGTAGTTGACAGGAATGAGCGACTGAACCACTTCAAAAGAGACAAATATATCTCCAACCTCAGTCAGGCTAAATACATTTTCTGCAAAGGGCCCAGTAGATCACCTCCTATCTATCCTCAATCTAAAATGCCTTTTAACTTTCTGTCTGGCCAACACATATCAGTTCAGAGTGTTTTCACCCAGGACCTTCTTGTCTGTAAGAACTGCTCTCTGAGGAGCAGGTTTTACAGATGGAAAGAGGATGGAGACACAGATGCCTGGTTAGTAAACTGAAAAGGCAAAACAGATGAGGATACTGATGAAATGCCAGAGAGTCTTTGTAAAAATTAGGAGTCATAGACGACCAGGTGTTCAAATAAATGTGGTGTATCAGCAGATCCAGCTTTCCAGCAGCACTCAGCGGGCTGGGTGCTGGATACACAGTGGGCACTTCACTAGCATTGTGTTACATGCCAGGAACTCCTCTGAAGAAGTCAGATTATTATGTGAAGGCATCAGCTCTGAAGCTGGACTTTTCTGCAGGTCTGACCTAGAAAACAAGACCTTGAAACTGAAAACCTCTATGGGTATTGCAGAGAGTTAATGACATGTTAAACAGGAGATGCAGAATTATTTATGACAAAACGTCCAGAAGTCAATGAATGAGTTTTGTTGCTATGACCAGCTATGAAGGGCTGGTTTTAAGAGTGATTCAGGTCACTTCTGCTGTCACTTGTGATGTGTGGGCACGTACAGAGCAGTGAGGCCTTTCCCTGCTAAAGGGACAAGCCTTTGGCACGTGCCCTTCTGGAGATGCCTGGTAAGCACAGCACTCAAAGATTACTAAATCCATCCATGCTTTCATATATCTGGACTTCATGACCAAATTATCTGATCTCAGACTGCTTTTTTCTCCCTGTGTTGGATTTTCTAGTTCCTTGACAACTTTTCAGCTTCTGACATTGCAGAACAAGACAGTCATGGTCTGGCATCCCTTCTCTGGGAGGGCTTTACTGAAATGTCACGAGGATTCCTGCCTTTTCTGGATTGTAAGGAATAGTGCCTTTGCCATGTCATTGCCAGGAGAAGCAGAATTTCTGAGCACTGGGGTAGGAACCAAACTGAGCACCCACAGAAGGGGTAAATCTGGCCAGGGCTGCAAGTAGACACCAGCTCCTTGAGAAAGGTGTTCAGAATTCAGGCTGGAGGCACAAAGAGGATGAAAAATGTCACTTGTTGGGGAGGAGGGGGAGAGAGGAGGAATGCAATTTGTGAATAAAGAGAGAGGCCTCATTCCATGCAGCTTTGCCTCTGGATAAGCATCTGTGTCCATCTTCTCCCAGCCAGAAACGTGCACTGTGACTCTCTCCAAACCACATAACATGCTCCCAGTCCTGAGGTTTCCATCTGCTATCAGATGGAAACAGAGCCAAGGCCAATTCAGAAGAGATTACCTTCCTAAGATGGAAGACTTTGCTTTCTCTAAGAGCTATTCATGAAAACCAAATTTGACACAGGAATAGACACAGCAAACTTACTGGAAAATATTCACATCAATGGAAAACTTCTCGCTCGTGGACAGAGCTCTACATCACACAGCACCTTAAAACTTCCTCTGGGATGATTTTTCTCAAAGGGATTCATTTCAGTGTCAATGGGGCTGCTTAGAAGGTTATTTTCCGATCAATCTGTAGATCTGAGTGATTCCTTAGATTTAAAAATAGAACAAAATAAATAATGCTTGGGGTGTTGTAGGCCACGGACAAGTTTCCTTTTTGAACCAGAAGTGCCAGTGAGGGGGCTGGCCCCACTGGGCTGCTGTTTCCCAACCCTTGCTGTCTGTGACTGAGGAGATGACAAACACTGTCCCATTGCCCCATGCAAAAGCCCCAGGCCTGATGAGTCCAGGAAATTTCATTATTCTCAAGTCTGGAACTTGAGAGTTTTGAGAGCAAACAGCCCAGCCATGCTCCAAAAGAACAAGAAGAAAAAGCTGCTTTTTAGGTGAGCTGATATTTTTAGCTGTCGAGAGAAAACAAAGAAGAGAGGTAAGGTCATAGAGCAGGTCGATGGCAGGAACAGAAACAGAACAGATCTCTCTCCTTCCCAGCTGGTGCCCTACTCACAACAAGGTCTCTCCAGCTGGAGTAAAAGCCTATCCTAGAAACTTTGGCCCCATACATGCAATTTTCTTCCTCTGGCTTTCATTTAATAACTGGGATACAAGGCTCACTCTTGTGCCATTGTATTAGTTTAATGTACATTTATTTTGTATACATTATCTTTCCTTTCAAGCACTTCAATATGTCTGAAAATAAGAGATAAAAAAGGATAACACAGTAGACACGGCAACTCCCAGAGAGGCAGGCAGGGTGTGAAGAACACTGAATTCCCTCATGATATTATTATATTGCCTTCTTTGCTGCACAGTGTTACAGTAAGTAAGGGGATTAGCTGCTTGTCTCCCAATATATAGATGAAGAGAAGAAAAAAATGGCTTTTGTTTCAGCAGTTCTTTTTGCCTACAGGAAGGAAAAATCTTGCCTATTCAAAATACTCTCCTGCTGCATCACCCTTTTTCCTCAAGAAACCATCTCTGTCTGATCAGAGGGAGAAAGGAGAAGGTAGAGAAGCTAGAAGATGGCTCAGATACTCATCAGCATAACTACACATGCACTTCCTCTGCAGGGTAATAAGGCTTAAGTGGACGTTGCCCTTTGGAGCTGGCACATCTTCCAGGGCATGTTCCTATCCTGGGGGTTGGAACCTTCCCTTATCCCTTCAGGGAAAGCTAAAGAGGAGAGCATCCCAGAACCTGGAGAGAGTGTTTAGGTCCTGTAGTAAGAATAAAGTTAGATTCTGATCCAAATGTGTGTCTGTCACCCTGAGAAAGTACAGGCAAACTCTTGGGTATTTCAAATGTTCCCCTGGACACTTGCTGTTGAGGGAAAAGTGAAGGGCAAGGTTGTGCCAGATCCTTTGCTTCAGGAAAGGACTTGAAGAGCAACAGGGGGAACCTCACACTCCCCATGTGTGAAAGCCCCACTGACCCAGCTGCAAAGAGGTGCAGCCCAGCTGGAGAGGCCAGGACAGCACTGGAACAGTTCCTGGAGAGCTGGGGCAGCAAAAATTCCAACATAAGAAGTCCCCTCGTGCGGAAGGCAAACCACAGCAGCGCATACCACAAGGAAAGGGAAAGAGATCATTCCCAAACGTGCCCAGCTCCCTCCAGGATCAGGTCCTCTCACCTGACGTGCCACCCAGCCTGGTGTCTGACCTAGCAATTAAGATGTCCTTCATTGTCTCTTAAGTGTGGAAAGCCTCTCTCTCTTTACCCCAAACATTAATTTAGAAAGCAAAATGCCAGAGTGACTGCCTCTCCCGAGTAATTTTTCCCCCTTCAGATTCCCTTGCTTCCTTTATTTAGTGCCAGCAGAAAACAATATGGTTTCTTTCATTGTCTTCTATGAAGACTTCCAAGCGAGGGGGGAGATTAGTACTGTTCCAGTGTGTGACGACATAATAGGCTCCTGTCCCAGAAAACAAAAGTCTTTGCAAGACGATAAAGAGACAAGTCCTACTTATGATGTCACCAAGAAGACAGTAATAAAAATAAAGAAAGGAAGGGGGGGGGAAGATAAGAATAAACATCTGTATATTGGGAATAACAATAACATTTGTTCTGCCATTTATTTCTGAGAGATGCCTTAAATTGTGCCTTGTACAGAACAGAAAAGATTTTTGTGTGTGTGTGTGTGTGTGTGTGTGTGTGTGTGTGTGTGAGCACAGATGGATTTATAATAATAAAAAAATCCATTGAAATGCAAAGTTTAGGATTTCCTCCCTCCCCCTCAAAAATAAAAAGATCAAATAATTCTTGACAAAGAAAACTGTTCCGGTTCTATTTTTTTCCTGATCTTCTCAAGTTCTGCCCCTTTTTTAACCATGAAGAGCAAAATGTAGGATTTCTTTTCAAAAGAGAAATGTGTATATTTCTGGAAATATGCTTTAGGTTGTATAATTAATAAGGTATGTGAACAGCAGGAATCAGAAATACAGGAACTGTTTTTCCTTCAGTGCCACTGCCACTGGGAAGACAGAGGAGCCACCCCTCACTCAGGGACTTTTTCCCTGAGGACAAGGACAGGAGGATGCTGGCTTTGGAGAAAGTCACGGGCACTGGGTGGAGATCCCTGTCCTGTGTCTGAGCAGCACAGGGTGGGGACGTGCACCAGCACCAGCCTGGGTCCCGGCAGCAGCTGGGTTGTGTTTGCTCCCACTGTGGGATGCTCCAGCCACGAGGACACGTTGGGAACACTCCCGAGTCCAGAGAGCTCAGGCACAGCCACCCCAGGGCTCTGCAGCACCCTGGGCTCTGTGCGTGGTCACTGCAATGAACCAGGCTACCAGTGCCTTCCACAGGGACGTTGTGATGTGCTCCAGCCTGCCTGCAAGCAGGGCTTGTCCCTCTGCTTGGAAAAAACGGGAGAAATGTCTTGCTAGTTTTCAAAAGAGTGTGAGTTGTACGTTAATTAGCAGGCGGATCGTGGGCCTCTGATCTTCAAGGTGAGATCAGGGAGTGCTCTCTGATGTGGAAAGAGGGAAAAACTGGGGCACTGCAAGGCTCCAGCAGTGCTGCCAGTTTGCTCACTGGCTCTGCGGAGGTCCTAAAGGAGTAGGGGAGATGAGAGTAGAAAAATCACGGCCTTGGGCAGGGAGGGACAGCATCACTTCCCTCAACTGCTGCTGTGGGGAACACCAGGAGTTCTTTGTCACAGATTGCCCAAAACCCCAACAAAATCAGCCTCATTGCATCAATGGCTCTAATGATTATTCTTACTCCCGAAGGCAGCATTGTAACAAAGGTGGGCATTATTATATAAATAGCATCAAACTAGGCATTTATATCTGGTTTACCTCTCCAAGCATGGTTATTCCTAAGACTTGCATAGCTTTATTAGATCTATATTCCCGTGTATTAATAATAACAATTGTACTTGCAATTAATTTTAAAGCCCACCATCAATCTTTCTTAGAATTCAATCTGATTCACAGCCAGAGGGAAGGGACGTGCGCATTGAATTCCATTTTAACCCCTTCCTTTTTTTGTTTCCCAGCACTGGATTTATGGTGGATAATAAACCGCATTTGCAGGCCAGACCTGAAGAGTTAAATTTGCCATCTCAGGGAGATAGGACACCATCAAACCCTAAAATATCAATACATAATTCCAGGAGAACAATGCACTCCTCCCTCACGTGACCGACGTTACTGGTGGAATTAGGAATTAACGACAAGATTAAAGCCACCATTTTAATTTCTCAGACAAAGCTGGTTATCTGGACAGCCATCGTAAGCAGGTGGCCAGCTCGCCAGGTCTCATGGACACAAGGGCCAGTAAAATGCAAAGTGGACTGGGAGGTAATAATTCAGCAGATAACCCCTGACACGCGCATTCAGTTGCTAATTCACCCCGCGTGCAGGAGCTGTAACCAGCGTTTAAAGATGCGTTATGATATTTAAAGCCTAATTTATTCTCTTTATTAAAAATGATATCAAACAATATTTCACTCTCCCTTTTGGTGAAGATTAACTGTTTATGATCCTTGTGTGTTATGTGGGGCCATAACCATTACTCACATCAGCGGCTTGGCCGGGGCATCTGAGGCGCTTTTAGATTAATTGTCTGGTGGTTGTTTGTTAAAGCACAGGAGGTGCCATGGAAGGAAACAGCCTCAGTTCTGAATCAACTTGAGCCAAGTATTAAAAACATCTACTTGAGCTTGGTTATTTATAACGACCTTCATATTTTGATGCTCTTTAGCATAGGTAGAGATATATTTTTGAATCAGTGCACAGAAGATTTATCGTTTATTTATTTATTTAACACCCACATTTCCTCAACTGTATTCTTTCTAAAAGCATATATTGATCACTGGCTAAGCAGCTACACTTCCCAGGTATCCCAGTGTTCAGGAACTTATAAGGTGCATCACTGGTGTGAGCAGGTTAAAAATACTCTGTCCAAGCTGCACCATCTGAATCCCTCCACCAGGCCCTGGATGAGCCACTGGGCATTAATGTTTCGAGCTTCCCTGGAGAACAGATTTATTTTTTTCTACTCTGGACTGTCTGGCACATTTTCTCAAGCATCTTTTTGCCTTGCCCAGATGGGGAACCTCACAGCTCAGCTATTTTATCCTACAAAGACCAGTGCTGATCCTCCACGTGCTCCACAAGTCCCCTGAACTAGCCCAGCTGAAAGCATTCATAAAAGCCATATAAATATGTGTGAATTACCATTGCAATGGTCAGGGAATTTCTAAAGAAATAAGACTATTTATTTTAATAGCTTGTAGCTAATGAAGTATCATTAAGGCAGGTCACTCCTGTTAAGGAGGAGAAGTTTGAAATAACAAAATGGAATTAATGTAGAAATCGTGAGGAACTGTCCTTCTGAAAAGCAAAGAAAAAAAATTAATGGACATTTTAAAGCAAGGTACCACTACCTGCAAGGGTTAAAAAAGCACAGCCTCCCCCAAGCTTTCTATGAAACAGAAGTAGAGCATTAATGGAACAACTGCAATACAATACAATACAATAATGTGGAGTTGTGAGTGGGAAGAGACGTTCAGGCTCCAATTTAGGCAGAGCCACAGAAGCTGTAAGAGCCCTCTTTGGGCTCTCTTGGCTTGATGCTGATCTCCAGCATTCCAGAGATCACTTCCAGCCGCACTCGTGATTTGACGGCACTACAACAGTTAAGGCTGCATCACACATCCCACGCCTCCTTTTCATTCATTTGTACCTCCAGATTTTCTGGATTTTAACCCACTGAGAGTGCTTTGATTTTTCGGCCTGCCTTAAAAACCCAGCAGCTCTGGAGGGATTCTGCTGGCTCGTCATAAAAGGCGCAGATGTGAGTGAGGAGCACCCCGCGAGCAGCAGAGCCCGCCCTGCAGGAGCTCCCATCCCCATCCCGTGCTGCTGCAGGCCTGGAACAACTCCACCAATTCCAGGAGGCTGCACTGGTGCTGCAGGGAGCAGAATCTGGGCCACTGACTGGAAATTGTAGGACAGTACGTGGGGATTTTTGCTGTAAATCTAAGGTGGAAGCAAACAGCTCTTACAGCTCCACACCTCCGTGGAGTTACATGGATTTATAGCTGCAGAGCATCTCTCGTGTCCCTTGGCCTAAAGGGGATCCTAATTCAGAGTGAGGGAAAGCAGGCAAGCAAATGAGATAGCAAACAAAGCCCTCTCCATCTTTCATCAGTTTCATCACACCACAGAGCTTCATTGTCTTCTCAGTGAGAGCAATGCCAGTCAGAAATAGTTCATAGAATCACAGGATGGTTTGGTTTGGAAGGGACAGTAAAGACCACTTTGTTCCAGCTCCTTGCCATAGGCAGGGTCACCTTCCACTAGACCAGGTTGCTCCAACTTGGCCTTGAACACTTCCAGGGGCATCCACAACTTCCCTGGGCTACATGTGCTAGTGACTCACTACACTCACAGGGAAGAATTTGTTCTTAACTTCTGATCTAAATCCCTCCTTTTTTAGTTTAAAACCATTCCCCCTTGTCCTAACATTATCTGCCAGCGTTAAAGTTCAGTAAAGAACTGTAGCTCTATATAACGAACTCCATGTTAGTAATGGTAAATTTGAAAATGTGTTATACCCCTTCAGTTCTATACTTTTAATGCCCCTTCCCATTTTGTCCTCCCAGCTGTGTGCATGCAGCTACCTGGGCACACAAAGCCACCCCATTTGAGCTGTCCCTTTGCCCAGTTAAATCACCCAGAAGAGCAGGTCCCTCCCTCCTGGTGCTGTAGAAGGGACTGAACAAAAACAGTTGCTTATTTCATGCAAGTAGAAATTTGAGGGCAGGAACACCAGGACATTGTTTGACACGAAGAGAATGAAATAGGTCCCTCCTGCTCCCCACCTCCAAAGAAAGGAGGGATTGAGCTGGAGCTCCTGGGACCAAGGGGCAACGTGCTGGAGTTGGGGATTTGGTCCTGGACTCTGTGCTTCCATTCCACATCAGTGACATAGGGACAACTGCACTTCCATGAGAGTATGACAGCTTATCTTGGAAAAGGACTGAGATAAATAGATTAACACTGTGCTGGTGGAGAGCCACAGAGAAGAGGGTCATGCGACAGCCTATTCAGACAGTTCCTATTATTAATATGTAAAGCTGTCATACTTCATAAGATCACATCCAATGTAATCAAGAGGATTTAGTTCACTAATATAGCAGCAGTCACACTAGATAAGATTGCTTATAGGGATAAGAGTGTACATTTGTTGCTCCATTTTAATTAAAAACAACCTTAATAAAAGGTTGTAATGATAAACTGATAAGCAATTGCGTCTCCCCTTCTCCCCGTAGGTTACCATGCAAAACTCATATTGCAATTAGAAACCTCCCCCAAGACACCATAGGACATATATCAATGTTGGCTCAGCAGCAGAGAGTTACTGGTCACCCCACTTTGTATGTTCAATTGCTGCTAACTAGATTTTTCTCCCCCCACCTCGATTCACAAATTATATTGCCAGACAAGGAACAACCCAGAGTGAATTTATTTAGCACATCCTGGTGTTATGACTAAGTGGGAAGAAAATCCTCTCTCCAAAGAAAACTAATTGAAAATGGAAGCAATTCCAGAAAGACAGACCTGCTGCACGTTCTCCCTCAAAAAAGGAGCAGCTCTCCCAGTGGTAGCACTGCTACACATTCCCCCTTGTCTGCTGAGGTGTTAAATCCCCTTTTTGGGAGATGAATGATAAAATGGTGTGATCCAGAGCTCCAGCCTGGTTGGATGAGAGGTGCATGTCGATTTATACAACAGAGCATATACATTCTTGTAGCAGCATGAAGAGCATGCTGCTATTGAAATTTCAGATCATTTTGCAGCTGCAAACTATAATAGCAGTAATAATAAACCAGAAGCTGTGCTATCCATTAAAAAGAACCCCAGACACTCGACCATGTTTGTTTTGCCTCTGATTTTAAACATTCAGCACCAGCTGAACTTCTTGTTCACGACTCATTAAAAATGTCCTGCATCTTTTCATGCACACAGGCTACTGGGTCTGCCCAGAGATGAGTGCACAGGGTGGGAAGAGGGACAAAATCCGACCCCTCCCTGGGTGAGGTGACACCTCAGGGTGAGGTTAGATGGTTCTCTCCACCTTGCTGGGCCTCAGGTGCTCAGAGGCCAGGATGGAGGTGGTGGTGCATGTTTTCCTGCTGATAAATCCTGTAAAAAGTTTAGAGAGGAGCTGGGCTGGGGACAAGCAGGCACAGAAACTGTCTGGTGGTGTGCTCGTGTCCTGCTGAAGGCAGCTGTGCATCACTGTGTGGGTGCAGTGCCGGTCCCGCAGCACAGGGACAGGCTCAGAGCTCCTGTGTAGGCAACATTCAACAGTCCTGAAACCCTTTCTGCTGTGTCAGACAGAGAAATGACTTGTTTCAGGCCACAAGTGCTGCCGTGCTGGATGAAAGATGGAACTTCTGCCTTAGAGAGTGTCCCAGTGCTGCGTGGGAGGTGGGTTTACAGGTTTGCCCACAAAGCCAAGCCCAAAGAACCTGGGCTGCCCCTGCCTTCAGCACAGCATGGATCTGCAGCTTTAATGGAAGGGTTTCTCTGCCTCACAAGATCCCACAATCATTTAATTTCATTACTCAGGCCATGAGGAAGAGCAAGATCCATTCCCGATCCTGTCCTTTGCAATGCTGGACAGTTAACCGAGTATGGTCAACCAGAAAGCTACACTGGGTTTTGTCACCCTGAAAACAGCTCTAAACCCCTCTAAGAAGATAGAAACATTTCTTTATCAATAATATTCTCTTGCTTAGCCTTTTTTTTTTAATTGTGCCAAATTAACACAATAATGGCAATGTTGATTTTTTTTATCTCTACTTTTCAGTGAATATGAATGCCCAACTCTGGCAGGGCTTAACTTTGTGTATGAAGAGGGAAAAAAACCCGCTGGTAAATATGTTGTTACTGATTTAAAAATCTATTTGTTCAGTAATTTCTGCTGGAGCCATCATTATCTTGCCAAAGCAGCTGTTGGAATATTAACTAGACACAGCAGTAACAAGTGGAATATAATTAGCACTCCTTGTTCCAGTGAATTTTCAGTTTTAACTAGGAACAATTTGCAATGAATCTCTGTGCTGTTGTAATTAACTTAACTAATGCACCACACATACCAACGACTGTACTGAGTACTGTAGGAAATCACCGAGGGTGCTGCGGGTGGGGCAGGGCTGTTGCCTAATTCTGGCCAGCTATTACATTCCAAGGATATCCCTCCTTGCTTTGCAGTGCCCTGTCGGCAATTAAAGACTCACAGCCTGTATTTGTGAAACCATAAAGATGAAATTACAAGGGGATACTGATGCCTCATGCTTGGGGTTTTTTCGGGTGTGTTTTTACAGCGTGTGCTTTTAGTACACTAATCGTTTCCCAAGTGTGGAGGCTAAAATGGTGAGGGCAGAAGCAAATGCATCAAAGTGAGCTTTCCCAAGAAAAGCTGCTTCAGCAGCTCCATCCTGCATGGTTAATGTACCATTTCACTTTTACTGCCCCAAGGAGCTCCTTGTATCCACTGGCATAGGCCAGAGCAGCCAGAGAGGCTGCTGGTGATGAAATGAATCACTGCCACTGCTCTGCTATCCAGCAACACTCCAGCCCAACATTCTCTGGGGCTCACCTCTCCTCTTTATCAACTTATTTCTTCCAGTTGCACCTCTTCTACTTGATTTTACTCTGGAGATTGGCCTGAAACCCCAGTTCTGCAGTATTTTTGTGATGGGCAAATTCTTCATGGGGTTTTGTCAGACCTCATTGCACCAAGTTCTTGGCTACATCAACTGGGGTTGAACCCCATGCCCTGCATCCAAGCACTTCTCCAGAGACTACATCTCCATCACCTTCAGCTACAGCAGTTGTTGTGCTGTCCTTGTTGAAACAAAACTCTCAGGGAATTGGCAGCAAGCACAGAAGTGGTTTCCGTGCTGTCCTTGTCTTGTTACCTTTGGAAGCTTCACCGTTGTGTAAGGTTATCCCAGCAACTGAGATATTGTTAAATGCCTGGGAGGCTCTGGGTGGAGCTGAAGCCTTGCTATTTCCTCTTGCCCTTGTCTGCTGGAAAGTCCAGCCTTGCTGGTGGGGGAAACCTGTCCCTATAGAATTTCATCCACTGAGGAGACTCCAGCACAAGGTGTGTCCTCTGAGTGGACCTACACTTCCCATAGGGAGAGGAACCCAGTGTCAATTCCACCTGAAAACACTTTTATTTGCCTCCTCTATGGTCAAGTTTTCAATCAGCTGTAATATAACCTCCTGCACCTATGTATATGTGACTAAAAGTACAGTTAAGGCTGAAGCATTCTGAAGATGATCAAGATATTCCTTGCAGAATGTCACCTTACAATACTCTCCAGACTTCAGCTCCTGGAAAGGTGCTGGGGGAGACTCTCAGCTTTCCAGCTTTATTTAAAAAAGGCTAAGTTGCTCCCTAGACCTTACAAACTATTCCAAAAACTGCCCCAAAGCAAACTGGCTGAAAGCAAACAAAAGAAACTCAAAACATCTGGAATTTTTCAGGTTGGAGTCATAGGATATTTTCTGGAGAATACCATGAGTTGCATCTTCACTCAGAGGTGTGTCTCTGCTTCTTCACCCTTGTAAGAGGCAGTGAGAAATATTAATCAGTGCAAAATACTAAAAAGCCATGTATTTGAATTTTTTTACATAATAACCCCTGAAAACTCGACCACACCAGTGGAAGAACCAGCACTTCAGCACTGCCTCCTCTGGCACTGGTGTCCAGGGCTGGATCAGCTCCACATCAGCCTTTGTGGAAGATGGCATGTAAATTAAAGGGGTTAAAACCTCTCCTTTATGGTCTTCTCTAAAGGAAACAGCCTTTTCCAAAAGTCAGCTTTGAATGGGAAATGTTCACAATATATCAGTTTCTAAATTTTTCATGCCAAAGTCTCATCTTTTTTCTGTGAACCCCTGAGGAGCAAAGGTGGGGGGAAGCAAAGCTGAAATATTTTTGCATAAATTTTTTAAGTTTCTTTCCACTAAAATTTCATGCACAAATAACTCACTTTTTGTTAATCCTAGTCCACCCTTTTCCCCTGAATAGCTGTATCTTCTTCTTAGTTTCATTATTTTTATCATCATAATACGTTTGTCCTACCTCTTAATGCAGTATCGGCAATCAGAATCTTTATTGCATTTTAGTTCCTATAACCAATCTCATAAGAATTCTCCTGCAATAAGGACCAGTGTGTGGTTGTAGGATTTTTGAATCAGGGCAGCAAGCAGATCACATTGGAAGAGTCACACTGGTCTAGCAGTTTTTCTTTAAATACTTAGTGTGCTAGGAATAGGAAACAAATTTAAAAACCATGAGAGCATAAAAATAAAACAGGAAACGGAAAAAAATAAAATAATAAATAAGAAATATGCTATTTTTACAAGCAATTGGAGTGCTACAAATAGCAAGTCAAGCTGATACTTAGTCACCAATATGGAGAATAAAGATTAGAAGGCAGTGAGAAATGGGGTGGGGACTGTAAAGGGCCGCTTCCCTGTCTATAAATATTTTCTCTTGCCTGTGGTTCTGCAAGAGAAGGGAGTTTGGAGATGGTCCATGTTTTGAACACCTTCATCACAGCCTTGCAGACAGGAAGGTGTGTGATGATGGGCTCTATCAAAGCTTCCAGCACCCCAGGAAAGGCGAGCCAGAGGAGCAGTAGCTCCGCAGACACCGCCGAGCCTCTCTGAACCGGGTGTGAGCTCCCAAACCCCCACAAAATCCCACAGCCTAAAACCACGCTGAGAAAACGCCCTTTGCTGGCCCGGGAGACATCCTCAGAGGAGGCAGCAAAGGGAAAATTTATTAAGTCATGCTGTTGCAAAACACAGTTTTTGACATCTAACTCCTGAAAGGCGAGCGAGGTGGGCTCCTCGCACGCGCTCTGGAAAGCATCACTTCATGCTCCCTTGTCTTTTCCCATTAAGATCCCACACGCGTGGCTATTCATCCCCTCAGCACACAGCAGCCAGATTGTTTGCCGAAGTGATAGATGAAAAATTCATTCTGTTTTTGAGGGTGTTTAAACATTCAGTGCAGGAGTGTCACCGGCTGCTGGGCAGCCAGCTTAGCGGTGGCTCCGAGTCTCTAAGGTTCAGGCTGAAAATTCCAGCTCTTATCCATAGTCAAATAAAATCATCACAATTTTGACTCTGATTTTTTTTCCCTTTGTTTTCAATAAAGGGTTTTCTGTTTATAGATCCATCCACACTGCAGCATTTTACAATTTTTCCTCCTGGGCTTGACCAGGGCTGTTATAATGAAAATCTTTGGGTCCAAAGGGAAACACCTCTCTGCGTTTGCATGTGTGTGTGTACACATACACATATTATTTTGAAAGCTGAATTGACAGACACCCCTATGAGATCACGTTTGCAGGCTGAATTTCTGACCCTATTTTTTGCCTACAAGACTAAATCAAGACATTTACGCCACAGAGGCAAAAGATTTGAATATCTAACCCATCCCCACCCGTACATGCTTGTACACACACAAAGCCAAGGCAGAAAATCACATTGCTTTCTCAGCAGATCCATATTCCACCCCTGCAAAAATAGTGTAATCTATTTTCTCTGTAGCTGGAATTCACGATTATCAAGGATGCTGATGGCAGTGTCGTGAAATCAGCTGAGCCTCTCTTAATGGCATTTTCACATATGACTTCTTTTATTTAAACTGCACAGTTTAATCCGTACCCACCATCTCACATGAGGACTTTAAAACACCCACATACCCTGACACAGAAACAGCCCATGCTCTTCTCTTTTGTCAGCCATTGCTGTCTGAGGCCAAAAGAAAGAGGTCACCCATAATAATGTCAACCATCACCATGGTATCTGAGCACCATTTGATTTAAAGAATGCTCTAAGAGCCTATGGAAAATGTAGAGGCAGCAAAGGCAAAGCACTCAGAGTAACTTCAGAAATAATTGCAATGCAATTAAGATGTGCCACCAAAAAGAATATTTCAGAGCAGAGTTCATCTGTGGAGAGGTTGCCTGCATTAGAAAAGTTAAAGACATTCAGGCTTGATTAGATTCTCACATGAAACTCAGCAGCCAAACACAGAAATCAATGGATTTGTATCTGTAAAAATCCTCTGTGACAGAAAAACCTGATGCAGAAGGTGGTAACTCTGCCCATCAGCAGCCCCAAAACCTCTGACATTAGTGGGTGCCCAGCACTCCTCAGGGTCAAGGTCTGAAGCTGAAATATTGCTGGACAAGGGGAGGGAAGGAAAGGAGAGACAGTGGAGCTGTCACATTTTTGGAACAGGGTTTTCACGTGTCTTTGCACCTGCAACATGCAACATCTTCATGCTGGCCCCTTCAAGTGTCACCATTTAAATGCACATGAAAAATGGTACTGGGAAAGATCTCTGTGGTTCCATTTCTTCCCAATGCTTCATTTAAAAGGATCTTTGTTTTCACACTACCAGAACAAGCACTGAATGGCTGTGATCCCACAGCAGGGACCAGGACCAGAGGAAGAGGCAAGAGTCTTTCCAGCAGGCAAATCACAGGTTAAGCTGCCTAACTCCACCAGGGAGAGATTGGTGGTTCACCTGGCAAATGATGTTGTTTCTGTCAAAAAATAAAGAAAAAAGGGATCTCCAACCCTGATAATTTTCTCCTCACCCAGCACTGGGCAGGGTGGGCTCTGCTTTCACCAAATGAGAAGCCCCAAGCGAAGCCAGCTGCCTTCAGTAAAGAAAAGTTGAAAATTAAAATTAAACATGTTTTGCTGAAATGCTTAATGTTTGAATGTTTTGGGGAAGGGGATCAGTTCTGGCAGCCCAGAGGGTTCAATCACAAAACACACAGAAAGATTATGAGCACGAGTTAAAAACCCAGAGAAATCTCTTTGGGGAAGCACGGGGGAGCAGTTTTGGAGGCTGCTTTTCCCAGAACCACGCCAGAACTCTCAGCAGCAGGACTGTTGTGGGCAAAGATGGAGCTGTTTATCTACTGGAGGTGAGGATTTATTTTCTAGAGGGCAGGTGCAACTCTAGGGAAGACTATTTTGGTCATTAATGCAGGTTTAGCAGGCACCATTATATATTGAGCTTTGCTGGTAAGAAGTTGTAAATATATTTAAAATTCTCCTGATTGAAAACCAGGGACAAGTCTCCCCTGGCCAGGCACCGGTCCAAGCTGAAGGTGAATATGAGCACAGGGCAGCTGTGTTGCCTTTTTATGATCCCCACTGTACAGTAGGCTTTGATGTTTATTATGAAATATTATGATTTAAGTGGCTAGAGTAGTTCATGAAAAATGACCCCTGTAAATGCTGCCTGGGAAACTGGATTCAGCAAATTGGCACATTCCTTCACATGATCCTCCTCGTTGTGCATTGTGTGTTAACTTAAATGTGCCTAAATGGACAGTTCAGGAGCCTATACATAAAGCCTGTACATGATTATCCTATTAAGGACTATTATTGGAGTGGTTTCGTCTTGTGCTGTATCACTTATGCAAATGGGAGAAAACCTGAAGTTACTGTTACTTTTAGACAAAGTGCAAATAAGCTTTTCACTGCATATTAATGAATTGCTAATACCCAGCTCTTCTGCACCCGTCTTTATGCAGATTAGAGTAATGCTGTTTGCACAGTTGTAGCATTTCAACTTTTTCATTTGGAAGCACCTAGACTAAGATTTAAAAACAAACCCAAACTCCATACCCTGCAAGTTAATCAAAAACCCAACTAGAACTCCTGCAGAAATTTAAAATTGAAGCTGCAAACTTGGTGAACATATTTGATTGTAACTTGTGTTGAATAGTTCAAAGCTAAGTTTTACAAGTTCATCATAAAACTCAGCAGATCCAAACTGCAGATCAAGAAAGCATGGAAGAACAGGCTGAAATCCATCCATATTTGAGATGCTTCTTAATTTTAAGCAGATTTAAGTCTAAAAATTGCAGTGATGTTTCGATATATGTTTCAGTGGATCCCTGAAGGAAATATTTTCTTGATTGAGGACTTGAAAGAACACATCCCAGCTCTGGACCTAATCATGCAACCTTAACTCATAGAAGCAACTGCTGTGAAAAGACACCCCTTATTTCTGGGCAAATTCTTCAGATATCGAAGTCAAAACTTTGAAGAAAACTATAAATGCTCAGTAGCTCCAACAGCAAGAGCATGAGGTCCATAGAGAAAAACAGTGTTGATGAATGTGGCCAATAATGACTGTAACTTGAGTTTTATCTCTGTTGAAAACAAGGAACTACTTCCAACTGTAAGAAAGGTGGGAAAAAATACATATACACTATTTCAGAGAAGTGATAATGTGTTATGTGGCTTAGCTACATAGTCATTAGCAAAAGTTATCCTCATAAAACCATCTGGTCCATATCTACAACACTACATTTGAATAAATATTAGAAAATGAAAATCAGTCATTCAGGAAGAAAGCAGTTGTTCTGGAAATGACATTTAGTGCAAAACAAAGGGAGAAAATTCTGGCCAAAGGACACCTTTTTTCCAGGTCCCTTCCAACCTAACCCTGTGATTCCCAGCAGCTGATCCCCTGGACTTGCAGGGGGGTGGTTTCTCTCCAAGTCTCTGAATTCCGATTTGTGACAGCAGCAACACAGCTGGTGGCACCAGACTGGTGTTTAGGTTCAGTTCCTGGTACTTTCAACACTGGTAGCTTTTCCTTCCTCTCTCAAAGACAGAAATATTTGATAATACTCCTCTGTGAAATGCTGATCTTCTTACCGAGAGAAAACACTGCATTCAGATGGGAGCACTAGATAAGCTTTGGGTGGATTTTGCCATTAAGAAGTCTGTTTACATTCATGGTTACAGGGTAGAGAAACTGAATTTCCAGGAGCTCCCATCTTCCAGGGACTCACACACAAACAAGCGTTCCTTTCTTTCGCAACCACCCAACTGAATATAGATTATCATGTTTGAAAGGGAAGATTCTGGCTATAAAACAATCTGAAGACTTAAACAGCAATAGTCTGTGGTTTTCCATTACCACCATTCATGTTTACATCGTCCCCCAAGGCTGGCAAAGAGCAGCAGCGGCCACAACTCAGCCAGGCAAGCAAGGGGAGATGCCCAGGGCTCCACCCCCATTTTCTGTGTCCTGAAATCCTCAGACGTTCCTATTTACCCTGGATCATCACAACCGCTTCACAGCCATTACCAGCTCTTCAGTAAATAACACGTATTCTGTCTAAATGCATAACATACAAATGCTCAAATACATAATTAATGCGGGTTTACCCTTGAGAGCTGTTGTTGGTCTCTGAGGTAAGTAATAGGTCTTCTATTGTTTAGACTTAAAGATCTCTTGAGCCTCTTTTAAGGACGTGCTTTGAGCAGCTAAGGGAAGGGAAAAAAAAAAGAATTCTGCACAGGAAATCTATAGGTGAGCCCATTGGCAAGGAGCCAAAGCTATTCTTCTGCTCTGCTTTGCTCTGGCAGATCTCCATAGAAGATTGAACAACAAAACTGCAAGACAGACTGAACAACAAAACCTTTTGCAGGAGACAAGGATTTGAGTGAAGGATGAAGGTGCAGGTTTGATTGTACCTTAAAGTGGACCTCGTCCAGCTGCTGCCCTCCCATGAGCTGGCTGGAGTTTGCAAAAGGGCTCACAAATATCCCCACAAACAGGGATACAGAGACCAGCAGGAGAGGAGGGTGTGTTGCAACCAACAGTTTACAGGTAGAAGGGCGTTTCTATTTGTTTGTCAATTATTAGGAGCATTCAAGACCCTCCTCATTGTGATTTGGAGAGGTTACAGCATGAAATTCCTCTGTGGCACCTGGGCAAACCATTTGTGTGCAGCTCTGTGAAGCCGTGGTGACCTTGTCCAGCTGGGCTGGGCAGCCACGTCCAGCAGGAGAACGTGAGGTGAATCCAAGCAATGCTGTGGGATGCTCAGGAATGGCTCCTGAGCACAGTCCTAAAAACTCCACACCTGTGATTGTGGTATTCCATAAAAACCACTCGTGCCATCCCGTCATATGTTCAACATTTTCACTTCTGAGGTGCATAAAAGGTGAACATCCCCGATTTTTGATGTGGAACAGAGCCTGCCCAGTGCAGAGGCAACATCCCATCATGGCTGTGCCTGCTCACACTTCACTCACTGCTGTGAGCTTCTCCTCTGCAGGGTTTAGTGATTCTAAAAGACCTTCTTGCAGCCTAGAGGGATAGATTTTATCTCAGGCTGCCTTAACCAGAGCTGTGCAGGGACAAGTGGGTGTGCACCACACCAGCCCTGGGCTCTCAGCGTGGCCCAGGAGATGCAGGCACACAAGCCAGAATCATTTCAATCTCTGTTGAAGGCTGCACCCTGGTTTGGGAATGGTGTTTGCAAACACGGGCATGCAGGGCGGATTCCAGCCCTCGCCATGGGCTTGTGCAGTGATTACCCCGGGTGTTAATGAAGCTATGAGAGAACATCAATGGGGAATGTACCCCAAAGCACTTAATTTAGAAACATTATATGGACAGCAATGCTGCTACAAACACGGGATACAAATGGAATTCAGGCCTTTCCAACACTGTAACAATTTCAAGGATGTCAATGACTATTTTCATATACAGACAGCATTTGCTTTTGCATTTCCTCTTATAAATGATCAAATTAAATTTGCACTGTTACTTCATTTGGGCTCCCCTCCTTTTATGTTTAAAACACAACATTATTATAGACTTACTTTATGGGTAGAGTAACTAAGAACAATACAAGCATCATAATGAAAAAGATGTGCAGCATTTTACACTGCATAATAAATGTGTGTCCGTATCAATGTAAAACATACAAATGGCAATAATTTAACACTGAATATTTTTCTGCCTTTAATTAAAATAAACTAATAAAGATTTCAGAGATGCATTTGCTTTAATAGAATGCAGAGTTATAATTGGTGACCTATTTTAAGCAATTTAATTTCCCATGACCTGTTTTCCAAATTAACATAGTAATAGAAGAATGTTTATTGTGTTTGGGAATATAAGTTTCTCCTTCAAAGATGTCATATGCCTTTGTGATTTGATTTAAAGGTGTGTTCTTTTATTAAAATGTTCATATAAAGAGCTTGTAAATTATGTAAATGTTTCTTTTTATGGCATTTAATAAGTCTAGAATTTTAAATCAAAGCACAATCAAAGAAAATAAACAAGGACATATTGAAGATTCAGAAGATCACTTTAAAAAAAGCATATCAGCTGAGTTGTACCAAATTCATTTGAATCTCCTTTTTCTTACAGCATTCATAAGAATACTGTCCCCAACTATTTTATTGCATTCTTGTGTTTGTATATACACATAAACACACCCAGGCACAAAATTATGTATTTTACACACACGAGCTCAATCTGCAGCTGTTTGGAGATGGCTCTTTTTGGAATCTCATTAAACTCTCGTGGCATTGTGTGCCAAGGGCTGATTAGGCGTTATTTAAAAAAAAAAAATAATTCCCTTGTGTGATTTTGAGGCACCTGAATTATTCACAAGTTGCACAGGGGGCCCATTTATTTCCTGGGCCTGATGCTTCTGCACCAGCTGAATGCAGCAAAGAGTGAGTTCAATCCACTCTTACAACAGAGCCTAAGCCCAACAGTTGGGGCTGAGTTTTAAATATTAAATCCTCACCTTCAAAGAGTAATGCCCAGATGACTTGCAGACGAATTTGTGGGAAATGATTTTTTTTTATTCAATTATTTGAGAGAGTATTTTTATTTTCTCCTGATCCTTCTTCAGTCTGAGAGCAAACAGCCTGACGAAATGATAAACTGAAACGCTTCAGGACAGGGGAACTCACATGAGGTGAAGGTGCTGCAGAGACCTGGGAAAGCCTCTGTGCCCCTCTTGTTCAGGGCAGCTGGAACCTCCACCCAGGTGACCAGCCCAACACCACCATCATGCAAAGATGAGCCCTGCACGTGTTACACTGCAGGTAATCCTGCTTTTCATTATGGGATTATGGAGCAATGATTTTCAAGCCTTCAGAAGAACTCCAGTTTGTTTGGTGCAGGAGGAGTGACCCAAGATTAAGGCAAATGTACTAAAAAAAACAGGAAAAAACATTTATTGTCTTCTCAAACACTCTGTAGATGGGAGGGCATTCCTAGGTCATGGAGAGTAGGGGAATTGTGTTAAGGTGTTATGTCCGGTTAATGAAATATGTCAGCTCCGAATAAAACCAGTTCTAATGTTTGCTATTTTAATTATTTTATCACGTTGAAAACTTACGGATTGACTTCTTTTTCTGGAGGGTTCCTTTCTTATATTTAAATAGGCTTGCTCATGATTCAAATGTACCAATGCACCTGTAATACACCTATGTGCACATTTTGGTGCTCATGTGTATATCTATATTTATATGTACACCCCCACAACTGTGCAGACACCACAGGTCTCTATGTGCCAAACCCAACTCGGTCACTGCCCAGATAAAGCCTCATTCAGAGGAAAAAACCCTCCACAGCGACTCTTTAACGTGCCAGAGATGCGCTCTGCTCAAAAACCTCTCCTGCTCTCTAAACCATCTCCAAATCACCTGTGAAACGTTCGGGACGTGTTTAACAAGAGGGAACTCTCCTCAGGGTGTCGGTGCCTCCGTCAATATGCAGAGGAGCCGAGTGAGTGTAGCAGGGGTCAGCTGCTTGGCTGGATCTCCGGGTGGCGAGCAGGACATCAACACCTAGACAGATGACAGCCTCCTCCTCCAGCTCGTCTCGGGAGCGTGAGGGCTCAGACAGCCACGTGGCATCATTTCAGCAGCGCAACCCCACCGCAGAGGAGATGCTCTGTAACAGCTTGTTACAGCCCCATCTGTTAGGAATTTGCAGCTAATGTCTCTTACAGCACGGGTTTGTGTAGGTAAGGGAGAAGCGTTCGGCCTGGTTAGGGGATCTCTGCGTGGCTCTCGGTCGTGATTTTGCTGCCTGACACGCTGGGTTTAGTATTTTGGGGAACGGGTATTAAAAATATCAATGATTCATCCGTCATTGATAAACACGATGGGATCTTCAATAAACCTGCTTCAGCAGCAGTATCTTTATATACGTATATATAGATAGATGAACATGTCTGCTACATATGTTTCAAGCACGATTCCCTCAGCAGGCAGTCCAAGCTATAAGGTACCTTATGCCCAGATCCAAGCTCTGTACCCTGACAATTTAAACCATGAGATCCATGAAAGTGCAGGGCCTGATGGAATTGGGGTGCCCAGCAGGACCCCTCAGACAGCTGATGCTGTCTGGGCTGCTGGAAGCATTGAGAAGAAAAGGTCAAGTCCCTCAATCTAAGAAGTTTTCAAGCTGTTTCTGTTACATTATTTGCTCTTGACAGCCTTGTTAAAGCACCCAAGAGCTGAAGGCTCTGCCGGGAAGACTCAGAGAGAATGAGTGAAATGGTTTAGCGTGGAGAAAGCAGGAGCAAATCAGTCTTTTACTCCAAACACTGAAGCTAACAGAGTTCTGCTTTACATCGGCCCGTGGAGTTGAAGCTCTCCCTGCATCCAGATCCTTAAAGCACCCACAATCTCAGGGTTAGATACATCCCATAACCCCAGGAGGTGCACAGAGCCCACCCAACCAGCACACAGGGACAGGAGCCGTCATGCTTTACCCCGTGTCCCTTCACTGATGCGATGCAGCGTGTCCTCCCTGCTCCAGTCACCCCAGCAACCCTCGTCAGAGAGCAGGAGAAATGGGGAGAGAAAGCACTAAAACAGACAATAAAGAGAACACTTCAGAAACCTGTCCAAAGGGGATCTTTGAAAAGCATTGATTTCTGGGCTTCAAGAGAGGAAAAGGAAGAGGAAAATAATTCAAGGGAAAAAAATAGCAGCCCTCAAAACACAGGCTTCTAGCTGCCTACATTTCCTACTGCCTTCAGGAGCAGCAGCCCAGGTTCACCGGGGTTTAATGCTTGCGCTGCTGGATCTGACCCTCAGTGTGTGCTTCACCAGGACACTGCTCCGACACAAAATCAGCCCAAACTGCCATCACGTTTTTGGCTGCTCTAACATCACTTCCAACCCCGGGCCAAACCTGCCTCCAGAAAAGCATCCACTGACAGCAACAGCCCCGCGTGGAAGCAAAACCCCCATGCCCTCCATTTCCTTCCTGCTTTATTTTTAAAGCTCTGAACCGAGAGCGGGAGGAGGGGAGTATCTGCAGATCCCTGCGTGTCTCTCTTTGTTCGGGGGGTAACAGGGAGAAGCGTTTTGCTGCTCGGAGGGTGCCCGGCCGCTGATCTGAGCAGCGTTACATAACGCCGCCGAGGGGATGACAGGCAGCCGGGGCTTGCGGGGCCGGGCGAGCACATCAAAGTGGCCCGGTGACGACACGAACCAGGAGAACACAGCGTGAGTGTGCTCGCCGTGGCTCCAAAAAGGCGTCCTCGTGCCAGCCTGCCTGGCTCTCATCTGTGCAAGCAGCTCATGTCGCCCTCAGCATCCCCCCCACCGAACGCTGATGCTTTTCTGGGCCGTCTTCTTGCCTTCAGGTGCCCGCTCGTCCCACACCCCGCACCATCACCGACCTCTCAGGCTGCCCGTTCTTCCCTCAGTCTCGCCCCTGTTTCCACTGCTCTGTTCCTCCTCCGGTCCAGCACCAAAACCACCGCTGAAATAAATCATTTTGGGTCCTATGTAGGACAAAAAAAATTACTTCTGTGGTTACCAGCCTGGAATATCCACACAGCTCTGCCTTGACCTTACGTGCCCTTGGTTAAAGGGATGTTCCATTATTAATCCTGCTTAGAGCTGGATTAACTTTTAAAGATACAAAAATGCCACAAGCCAAGGAAGGTGATATATTTTTGGACGGTTGGAACTGGCAGACTGCCGGGCAGGGTTAGCAAGCATCTAGAGCTTAGGAGAGGTGCTTTTAGATACAAATCCTGATGAAAAATACCAGCCAAACCACCCTAAAATAAATTATGTAATCAAGTGACAGCCAGCAGGTCATGCAGAACAGTTAACATCCCCCAGATATATTTGTACTCTATGAGAAATTCCCATTACAGATCGAATCTGCCCAGTCTGGAAAGCAGAATCACGTCCCCACCTGACAACAGGGATTTTGAAACGGGAAGGGTGAGGAAAAAGCAATTCCAAAGAAGAACAGAAAAACATGCTGAAGAGAAAAACATTTAAGGTCTGCTCCAAAGCCTACAAAAACTAGTGTCAAGGGGAGGTTTTTGTTTTCTCCTTTTCGATAGACATTGGACCGTGTCCCTCCCTGGATGACAGTTTCCAAATGTGGCTGCTCTAATGAAGCATTGAGAATCTGCATTTGGAGGCTAAAAATTCACAGTTTGCAGCCCCCCAGGTAGGGACTCTGCCTCATTTGCTGTTTGACTGAACCAAGCTCAGGGTGGGCATTCCTGGAAATGAGACCTGACCAGCAGGAACATGACCAGGAAGAGAGTAGAGTGATGGTTGTGGTTAGTGAAATGTGCATTTTCACATGCACCTGTACAAAGAGAGCTGAAATACCAACCTAAGATACCCCCTCGCGTTTTAAATCAGGTACTCAGACTTGTAAACACCCTTAGAATATTAACTTACGCATCAACAGAAAGATGGATTTTAACATATCCTTGAAAACAAATACTTTTAATGAGTGCCTCTCATGGAACTCTGCACATCCATACCCATGGACTGCTGCTGGCTGCAAATACACATCCATTGTGTTTGCTCCCCTCACAGCCTGGAGAAGGGATTTATGAGCAGGATACCTGCTTTTCACGAGCATTCCAGTGAGGAGCTTAGCAGAAAGGCAGAGGGATGATATTACAGCACATCTCTTCAGATGCCAAATAAACCAGGAACTGTTGAGCTGCTACTGTTTTGCTCATTGCAATAAAGTTCCTTGTTCAGCACAAAAAGGAGGTGATTCTGGCTGCTTTATCTCTATTACCATGTATCAAACATCTATAAGCAAAAATAGTCAGATAATGAGAAAAATTACCTTTGAATAAGCATCACATAAAAGGAAATGGTTAAGATCTGCCATGAATTATTCAAGCAGCTCCAAATATAAATTGCCACAAATAGCAAGACAAGATCTTTTGCCTTTCTGTGTGTTGCATATGTCCTGCAACAACCCAAGCAGCACACTCCACTTTGGAAGCTGCATACGGAGAATTGCATCGCCTCGAGGAAATCCAGTGGGAGGCAACGGTACACAGGACAGATTATGCTCTTCCTCGCCTTACAGCTTGCATGTATATATGTTTTAAAGCCATTTTGTGCAACTAGGAGCTTTCAGCACATTATGCCCCTGTTGAAAGCCCACTACTACACCCAGAGGGTTTCACAGAAAATACTGCAGCTGAGGGGAAGCCTGGATCCCTCAGCTGGAAATTAGGGCTGTGGAGCTGCAAGGGAATCCAGGCTCGGTATAATTAAGAGTGATTCTTCACTAAAATGGCAATTTTGTTACTGCAATACTGACAGTTATTTAGATGCACGTGGAGATACGAAAATACTGGCTGGTGGCTAACTGAAGCTGTGTAAATCTGTTTGTACCAGCAGGGCTGCAGCACACAGGTCAAACAGCAGATTTGGCACGGGGATGGTGGCACTTGGGCTCGCCTGCCTTTTCTAGGACACAGCACGCAAAGGACAGTGGTGATCTGCACTTGTGCTTGTCTGAGGCTGCAGGGAACAGAGCTCCTCTCCTCTGACTTTGGTCCCTGTGTCACACCTCTGACGCCTGTTCAAACTAAACAGATCGAAGGCAGAGGCGCATCCTCGTGTGACCTGTGAGAGCCTGGATCAGCCCCTCTCCGCATCCACGGGATTCTGCATCCTCCCTCCTACTCAGCTTCCTCCTTCACCCTTCCCCTCAGCCTCCCCTTTTCTTTAAAAATTTGGGTCACCTTGCTTACACTGGCACAGATTTGCCCAATGAAAACTGCTTTTGTGCAGTCCCCCAGGGTAGGAATAAAGTGGGGATTGATGCTACAGGGAGACAGACAGATCTCCGTGTGCAGGAATTCAGTTCTCTCTGTCTGGGGGGAATATATAGATAAGCATTTTTTTTTTTCAGAGTATTCCAGACAAAGTTCAGAATATTCCAAACATGTAATCTGCAGAAATACATTGCTTTTCTTAAATGCTCAGAGGAAAACAGAAGTCCTTGCTTTATGAGTATTTTTTTTTTTACCCATTCTTTATTAAAAAAAAACCAAAACAAAACAAGAAAACAACAATTTTTATACTGCTTTGAAAGCAGCACACATTTGTGTGTGCCCACTGCTTGAGAGTCTCTCTGCCTTGCCCAAGGAGCATGTGCCTAGCTCGAGTCCCCACGGTGAGTGGCAGAATCTGCCATATGGAGGTCACCTTGTCCAGGTCCATAAATAGCTCTTTTTCCTAAGCAGGGAAGGGAAGGAGGTAGTGAGAGTAATGAAAGAGGAGGCTAGCTCGCATCCGTGGCACTGATTGGTGCCAGGGTTACAGCACGCAGAGACTTGTCATGCCAGCAGCAGCGATACCGTCAATCTGCAGGCACAGAAGTCACCTCCTTCCACCGTGGAAACATGCGCCAGCCAGTTTTTCATTTCAGCTTTCACACAGGGGTTTGGATGCCTTTCAGGAGTGGAGAACAGATACTTCAGGAAAGGTGTCCTTGGGGAGACAGCAGCAGGCCCCAGGCAGAGGGATTTGCTGCTTAAGGGCACGGCTGGGGGGCTGCCAGGTGGGTCCCACGCTGTGGGTCAGGGCATGGAGGGGATTTGATGAGCAGCACCATCCAAAACCCCTACTGCTGCTGAGAGCTCTGTAAAGGCACAGGCATGAAATGGTTCAGGTACAGTGACAAAACCACCGTCATTCAGCCCCCCAGTTTGTGGCAAGAACTCCTCTTCCATGCACTGACATCCGGAGACGGAAAGATTTAGAATTGCACCTTATGCAATGAATCTTCTTGTTTTATTCAGCTTTCAAGATATCAACAACTATGAAAATGCTACAGCAAAACCACCTGATAGCCAACAAGGTGCTCAGCTAGCCCTAGGTAACTGATACCTTCATTTAAAAACAGACTGGATCGTGTCAGCCAGAATGTCGTGTCAGAATGACTTTCACAGAAAGCACACTGAGGTGTTTGCACTGCAACATCCTGGGGAACAATGGGAAATTGAGGAAAACATTGCAAAAATCATATTCCCAGGTAAATCACAGGAAATTTAAAGGAGGGTAGAATGCCAGGAGGAGATAAACAGGATTTTTTTGATTCTAATTAAAAATTGTTTTAGAGTGCAAGCCCCTAAATTCTGAACTAGAATCTCCCTCTTCTTACCTCAAAACATTTAGCTGATAAGTCATGTCAGGATATAAGGTGAAGGAGGAGGCAGAAGCATCAATCTTGATGCACTCAGATTGCAACTTTTTTAGAGTTACACCTGATTGTAGGGAGGTGGTAACCCAGCTGTTAACACCCCTTTGTGAGGGTGATGCCAGTGCCCTGCTCTCCGTCCTGCTCAGAACGATCCCCTCCCATTTGTCAATAGAGGAAGGGAAGAGCACTTATCCCTCCACGACATCTTTTTGCATCCCACAGGCTGCAAATCCCTGGTTTGATCTTGTTCAGTGTGGAACATCTGACATGCCTGTGATGGGGAAGCTTTAACCGCTCTTATTCCTTCTTATGATACCCATGACTATAGGATTGGATAAAAGGGATGAACAGATGGATGGATCACTTATACACACTGCAGAGCCTTTATCCTTTGCTAGGTGTTGGTTTAAGCGATGCACAGTATTTTTAAATAGCCTCTTCTCTTTTTCCTTTCCCCTTCACAAGTTTTCCTCTAATGTTCCTCCCCTCGGCAGTCTCTTCCCCCCTCTCCCATATAAACACTTTGAGCTCAAGTTTTGATACATAAAAAAACAACACCCAGCCATGAAGCAGCCCTAAGCCAATGTTTCCTTTGTCCTTGCTCTTTAAAAGCTGTAGTTGCTGCTCAGATGAGGTAACCGGCCTCATAACACAAGAAGTATGTTTTTCAGAACTTAATGTCCTCTGCCACAGATGTCGTCTCTGCCAGAGGCTTATTAACACCTCAGAAGAGCAAAGCCCTGCCCACAAAGGGAAAGGAATCTAAAGAAGATACACAAACAAAGGAGGTGAATGTTAAAAGCAGCTAATGAGGGGGAAAAAAACCCTCCACCTTCCCATCACGGCACTTCAGAACAAGTAGCATTGCCAAGCACTAAGAACCTGAGGATTAAAGAGACAATTTAGGAGGACTTGATGTAGGGAATGGAAATCTCCTGGAAGACATTAAAAGAACTCAGAAGATCAGCACACGTATTTGGGGAAAAGAAGAACCACCTAGAAAAAATATGTGTGTATGTATATGGACAATTTTGCCTAAACTAACAGAAAAGCTATTAAGAAATAATCAGGCACATTTATTTCCTGTACAGAAAATTCAAATTTCAAGAGAAGTTGAAACAGAGGGACATGCACAGAGGTTTCATTATTAAAAAAAAAAAAAAAAAAAAGTACATTCAAAGGAACAAACTGAATAAGCAAAGCTGTTTGCCAACCTTTCTCCTTAAACCAATCCTCTCAGAATCACCAAGAAGCACTCAAATAAAATACCCACCTCACTGGCTCGTCTTTCCTGCTCTCGAAATGCTATGTGTTGCTTTTCAGATTATTTTTATTCCCTCCACTGATGCACTTGGGCCTCCTTTTTGGTTTCCAGTACTCCAAGGCTGCCCCAGGGGCACTCAAGCACCTCTGCCAAGGTGTTCATAGGCATCTCATGGGGCTCCCACCACCTCATGCACTGGGATGGAGTTTCCCTTCTCTTTCTCTCTGGGGCAAAGTGGAGCAGCTGCCTCTTTATTCCTTTGGAGAAACTGAGACAGATCATAAAGACCAGGATTTTCTCACCAGAGCAAGATCCTTGCTTGGAGACTCATGTAACTGGCAGGGATGTGGCAGAGTTCTGGGGCCAGACTGGAGGGTAAGGCTCCTTGTGTGAAAAATGGATGGGTAAGAAGTAATTACAGGGCCACAAAAATCAGCAGAAATAAACAATAAGTCAGGATGTTCAAAAGGGCACTATGAGTGATCTGAGCCACAGCAAGGACAATAAAATCAGCCCCTGAGAGTGTTGCTATTTAAAGAAATGTTTCATATGGAAATGAACAGCCCGTAGAGGGATGAGCTGGGTTCCTAACACGCATAATGCTAAAACTGCCTGGCATTTATCCCCAGTGCAGCACACAGAGGCTGCAGGGATCACGAAACATATCACAGGGGTTAAGAAAACTCAAGGGGCTAAAGGATTCAAAAAGCTCTTCAGCCAGGTTAGACACTCCTGCAAGAACTGGATGATAATTAAAGCTTTTCCAGTTAGTTAAGTTGCGTTCACTCACTCAAGGAGAGACAAACTTTTAGCAGGGGTGTCACACTTCCTGCCTTTAGCATGAAAAACAAGTCAATGTGAAAGTTATCCTGAACTGCTCCACACTGAACTGAGACTGCAGCAGACACTGAACAACCCATTCCTTTGAAAGGGCTGAATCACTGAGATGTCCTGGTCACACAGTGGGGCTGGAAGTCCCCATGTTGATAAGGACCTTTGGAGGAGACAACATTATTGTTCCTGTGGTATCTTGATCTGTCACATGGAGGGGTCATAATTCCTTGCTCTTTGAGGCTGTCCAATACAGCCTTGTTAGCAGCTCATGTGCATGGAGAGGACACCCATGGAGCCTCAACTCCACTCCAGGGTCAAGCATCATGTCTTGAGCACTAGATGCACAGCAAGGAGTATTATAATTTTTCAAATTGTCCACCCCTTTCAGAGGATCTCTCCCCAGTTTTGTCAGCTCTCCTTTCCTCTGCAGGGCTGAGCCAGCCCAAAGGAAAACCAGGATCGTTCAAAGGGCAGAAGGATGCAGCTTGCCTCAGATGGTGCAGGCTTGGATTGCAGTCAAAGAACTGAATCTTCTGCAGAGATTAACAAGCTCCACAGGTGCAGGGGAAGAACAGGCTCCTCGAACACAGGAGAAGAAAAACACACAGTATGGAAAAATGCCCACTGGCTGACTCGCTACTGAAACTGTTAAACAACTGTCAGTGGGTTTTCTGGAGGGAGCTTGAGAGATGCAAAGGTGTGGAAATAGAGAAAGCAGCAGCCGCCGATGTCCCACAGGAAGGAAACGACGGCCAGCGCTAGGAGATACAATCTGATCCTTTGTGTGTTCTGCAAGTTGCCTTGTTGGAGTCAAAGACCGTAGAAAACCAGTTTGTGAAATAATGGTGGTGACAGAGCAGCACCTCCCCGTGTCAGGGCTGTTTCACAGAGTGGGGCTAATTCACCTTTTGTCTGCCTAATAGTACTGCAAAACCAGAATCCCTCCGATCAGAGAGACTGAGCTATTTCATGCTGTAAACTCTTTGCAGGCAGCCTGACAACAGAACAGGCTCTGTAAAGCATTTCTGAGTAGCAATGAGCCTCAAATGGCACTTCCCAAAGCCTTTCTATCCCATGGAGAGCAAAAAATGTGGCAGGGAAATACCAGCTTCTCGGGGAAGGGGCGTAAATAGCTCTAAGTGGGTATGGCAGCAAAAGCAATGTGATAATATGAAGGAAGAGCTGCTGAGATTATCAGTTCCTGGCATTATATTCCCAAAACACTCTTGAAGCCTCACAGCTTCCATATGGCTCATCAGACACATACAATAACATGATCGCTCAGAACATTCAGTCCTATAGAAAGGAAACAAGAAACACAGACACGTCCCTGTGCTCCTGCACACACAGTGGTGGCACCAGGGCCTGGAACAAAATTCTGTGTTGGAGTCAGCTTCCTCCGAGTTCATTGTGAATAGCAAACCTTTGCAGAGAGGGTGTGTGTGTGTTGCTTTCACATGGGGTGCAGATCCCACAGAGCCACCAGTCCTGTCTACTCAGGTGACACATTTTGGGCTCAAGGGAGACATGATTCAAACCCAAGCTCCCTGGGGCATCCTGCAGGCCTGTACTGCAGACCACAGGGTATCACTGAGCACTTCCAGCGCCACAAATCCATGACAGCTTGACAAAAATCCTGCCTATGAGCAAAGCGGAGAGCAACTCTGCTGGAGAGAGCAAAGCTGAACTAAAATGGCTCTGGGTGGTGGTGGCTCTGTGCAAACATGGCTGTTGTCACATCTTAGTGACGTAGAAACTGTGGATGTCCCATGCCTGGAAGTGTCCAAGGCCAGGTTGGACAGGGCTGGGAGCAACCTGGTCTAGTGGAAGGTGTCCCTGCCCATGGAAGGGGATGGAACAAGGTGAGCTTTAAGATCAGTTCCCACCCAAAGCTTTCTGTGATTCTGTGATTCCGTGACAGCCAAATGGAGCCTCAAAGTCCTCATCCCTTTGCACTATCAACAGAGAGAGGTTTTAAGAGAGCAGAAGTTGTGATTAGTCGTGCTAGAAAAACTTGGCTGTTCCCCAGATTTTTCCTAGATGATGTCCTTGTGTGGCAAATCTGGCTCATCGCAGAGCTGCTGGAATCACGGTCTTCGCTGACTGTAGCATTTTATTTGCAGTATGAGGAGGGATCAGGCCTGTAGTGAGCTCCAGAAAAACTTCTCAGTCATGGCTTGTAACCATGAAAACTCCTTCCCCAGCCTACTGAGGCTTAAAAAGATGCAGTTTCAGTTTCTATGATTTTCTTCCAAGACTGATAAGCCAGCAACAGTATTTCTTGTTTCCCAGTCATCTGTTCTTCAGTTTTCAGAAACTATTTCAGTTCTACAAACTGGCCTGCCATCTTTTCCCTTCTATGAGACTTTAGAAAGAGAAAAAGGATGAATCACCCTTTTTAAAATTACTTTTCCAAGTGGAGGGTCTCCTTCACAGAGTTACTTATTCCAAGCATCCACTGCACTGTTCCTTCTGTGGTACCTCCCATTTCTTTGATGCTTCCTCTTTCCTCACTGAGGGCTTGTTTATTTTTATTTTTTTTTATAAGCAAAGCCTAATTCTTGGTTTTCTTGTTCAAACTCCTCAACCAAGCTCCTTGAGGAGTAAAGTAGGCATACAGAAAGTTAATGAGAAATTCTCTCTCTGTCCCTGAGGATTGAAGAGGGGATAATTTAGGCAGTGTTTGGAAACAACTCCGACCCTTTTAAGACTATCCAGCATCGCTGCAGGAGGAGGAGGATCCAACTGCCCTACATTTTCCTTGTGGATGCTACCACTGCTAACAGAGCATGGCTTTCCTTCCATGGTTTCTATTCCATGGCTTTCCTTCCATGGCTCTGCCAGGTCTGAGCAGGGCGGGCGGAGCAGGAGCTGCAGCGCTGAGCACCCAGGGCTGCCACACGGTCACAGGCTCCTGACCATAAGTGTTAATTCCCATCACTGCCACACATCGGACACCCTGAAAGCTGAAAACTGGTTATGGCACCTTCCTCTGGATGTGATCACCTCATCATTTCCTAATTAGCCGGATCAGCTTTCCTCCTCATCACGAGCAGCCACTGAACGCCTTCTCCCTCTTCCCAGGATGGGCTCTCCCCCCGCTCTGCTCTGCCGCGCTTCACCCTGGGAAATGTTTTGTGATACTTTGGATCCCTTGTAAACCGTATTCTTCCATTTGGGCAGTCTTTCAACTCCATGAAAGTTACACGTTGTTTTCATTTCTTCTCAAGTACCTCAGGTCAAAGAAAGACCTGTGTCACAGTGGCTCTAAAAGCCTAATAAAGTCTTTCATCCAGAGACCTGCTTGCTGGCGCAAAGTCAGGGAAAACAAACTAAGTCATCGAGTGTTGTTCAAACTGTCAGATCCTTTTCAGCATGCTCTTCCTGCCAGCCTGTTCGTGTGCGTTTGGGGGCTGGGATGGGGAGGAAGGGAAGGGGGGAAAAAAAATTCCTGATGGCAGAAAGCCCATGGAACAACTGGCACCTTTCCAAAGCAGCCTCCCCCCGGCCCCCAGCCTGCCTTCATGGGCACAGGCGTCTGCCAATCTGTTCTACACACACACACACACACACACACACACACACTGCAACACAAGCAACAAAATGACTTTCCAACAACTTTGCTCACAAGTGCCACTCTACCCCGAGTTTGGCACCTTGAGCTTTCTCCTCACCCCCGCCTCTCCAGGCTCTGCCTCCCAAGAGCTGGACAGGTTCCAGTGTTTAAAAGCCCATTTAACCACTCCCTTTTGTTTAGAAATACTAAGCCTTGGTCTGATTTTATCGACCCTGCCGTGCCAAGAAGAGGAGGATGCTGAGGGTTTCTGAGGATCCTGCAATGAGCTGAAAAGCTCCACGAGCCCTTCAAGAAGGGCTTTGCCCACTTTGCAGCAGCTCTTGTGCTATTGTGGAGCCCCAGAAGGAGAGAGTGTACCATTTATGGGACCACACAGGATGGCTTCCATTCTTGCTGTTGTGCACATTTCTCCCTTTGAAAACTTCATTATTGGCACTGAAGAGCCAAAATTCAGCTCTGTGCTTGGCTGGCACTGTCTTTTGATGGTTAAATAGCTTTCTTTACACTCTTCACCTTGTTCAATGCTGCTATGCCCAGAAAAATCAGAGCAGCAGGGGAATGAGGTAAAGAGGCACGAACAGGACCTCTGCTCTGATTGGCAATTGTAATCTTCCTGGGTATTGTTAGGAGACATCTTTCTGCACTTGATAAACCCAGCATGATTACATGAAACATATCCTTTTAAAATATGTTTCTCTTTTTCATAAAGCAGGTAAAGCCAACTGCATTTAGAGCTAATTTCAATGCCTTTGTACAGTGTAGCATTTGGATGCCCTCTTAAGGATGCTGGGTTTGAAAGTTTGTCTTTTCTCATAACCCCAGAGAAGCTCTTAACATCAGTGACAGAAAGGGCTGGCAGATTACAAGTCAGACAGAACCAGAGAGCTCTGGAGTAACTGGAGACACTTCCCAAAAATACATCTCTGTTTCACACATGATTATTTCTTTGAGAAAGAACATGCATTCTATGGAAAAGTGTAAGCACACACTGACCACTGAGATCACCAGCCACGTTTTGGTCCAATTCTTCATCTCCATCATCCCACCACTTCTGTGCTGTGCCTCATCAGGGCACTGCTAAACAGGAGGAGGAATTTAAACATCCACAGAGCTGCTATAAATTTGAATGAATACGAATAGTTTCTCATCTATGGCAATTTGCACCAATCAAGGCTGTACCTTCATGTATCCGGCAATCTGGAGGAAAGAGTCTGCCTCCTGCTAGGCAGTTACTGACACATTTTTAGCTTCCCTGAGGTTGGCTCTGCCCTCCTCTACTTTTCATTTCCCACCAAAGAGAAAACATAAAGAAAGCGATGATGAACAGGCAGCTGTGGTCAACAGAAGAAGTAGCATGATCGAGAGAGATCCTATCTAAGAAGTTCACACAGGAACAGCCTCACTGGCATTGAGAACAGCAGAGCCTGGAACAATATCACTGAAAAACAAATTACACACAGGCACTATCCAAGTCCAAACCAGTCAGATATTTTTGATATCCTGCAGCTTCAAAGGGGATAACAGGCAGTTGAGTGCAAGTGCTGAAGATCACGTTAGCCCCACCGGATTATTCAGGTCATGCTAAACAGCAAATTCAGTGGATTAAAAGAGTTCTCATTCCTGCTGTGCACTTTTAACAGTCCGCGACTTACACAGAGGGCTGAGGATGCTATGTACGCCGCACGTCTTGTGTAGCACTTTATAGTCAGACAAGCTCAGCAAGGGGCATCTGCCTTCCTAAAAATTGCCATTGACCCACTCCTGTTCAGGAACACTGAGAAACCAATGGACTCACCCAGCAGCTATGTGAAAATCTCTTTGCCAAGCCATGCAGAACTCACTTTTGTGTCTGCAGTGCATCGGCGCTGTATTACCATGACAAAACCAAATTGCCACCATTGAGGACGGTCTTTGCTAACACAACAGCCCTTCTCTGGTAATAAACTCGTGCTCACAAATGACGGCACAATGAGGGCATGTGGAACCGCTAGAGGATCTCTGGGGTAGCAGCCAACAGCTTTTCAGCTTTTTTCTTGTCTGACCCAAGTCATTCTCCATGCAGGCATTGGTGTAAAGTTCAGCAGCACAAAGCTTGGCCAACATCAGGGCGGTGTCATTGTCTCACATTAATGTACAATTCCTGCAATTGCTGCAGAGCAAAAGGCAGCACGGCCCCTGTTGTCACTGCAAAACCTCTTGGGGGTTCTGCTGTGTATAGCACTGTCCTTGCTCTCGTGGGTCACTGAAATCATGGGTGTTTCTACAGAATGCCCAAAATCTGTGTGGTACCACCCCCACTAATCCTGAAACCACCCACAGTAGTTAAGGCTGTATTTCAGGTGCCAGTTACAAGTCTTTTGTAATCATTACAAATGGGGATGTACTGGGACAGGAGGTCCTGGGACAGACAGGAAGAGAAGCATCCAGGTCTGACCCAACTCCTACTACCCTCTTACCAACCCCCAGCCCAGCACAACAGAGACAGAGCTCCCCAGGACCATTCTGTAGTGGCAATTGCTCATTTGAAAAAGCAAATCCTTCAATGGGTGAGTGAGCAAATGTCAAATAAATGAACGGGGATACTTCTGCCTGATTTTTCAAAGTACCTTCTGCTGAGGTGGAGTCTCTTATGTCTAACAGAGGTATGAACTGTGCAGTTCTCTTCCCTTCAGGGGGAGCAGCAATGGGGTTTGCCCTCTCCTCCACTGCCCATGCTGGAAAACTACCAGGAATGAAATACCATTGAGACTTCTACCTCTGTCATAACTGGGAGAGATTAGCTGACAGGCTTAAAAAAATATTATGGAAGCTGATAGACAGAGACACCTACACACTGCTTCATATGGCACAGAACTGTTTTCCCAAAAAAACCCTGGGCTAAAAATGAAAACGGTCAGTCCCAGAGCAGGTCGAGACACGGATACGAGCTTGTTGGCAGGGGGCTGATGGCTTCCTTGTGGAGGCAGACATCTCTCCTGAGATCCAAGGAACAATGTGAGAGAAGGATTTGGTTTAGAGTAAAGCACTAAGTTGTGCACAAGGGTTTGGGAAGAGAATTATTCCCAAGACTAAACTCAATCATCAGTTTCACAGAACAACTTTGACCTCACAATCAGCAGATTATGGACTCAAGTCCCACACTTGCACCCAAAACTAGAAGCCGAAGTAGCCTTTTTTCTACCAATAATGACCATCTTACTGCTGTTTTAAGACAGAAGACAGCAAAATTTTAACAGACACTGCACCCATGAAGTCCTCAACAAATATTCCGCTGATATAAGAGCAGTGCAGCATTTACAGCAAAAATTTGACAAAGGTTTTCTCATAAAAGCTTGCAGATATTCCTGAGTACTTTTTCAGCTGAGAAAAATCACCCAGAGCTCCCACAGGGTACATCTCGAGGGTAGGAGATGGCAAAGCTGAACATTCATCACCAGCAGATCAGGGAGCAGATGGGAAAACCACAGAAAGAGGTTGCACTGAGTTTGCTGTTTCTTTAAGTCGCTGATGGATTCACACATGATGCAACTAGACACAACACAGCACTTGCATCTTCCTGCATCAGTGATTCTGCAGACATAGATCTTCCCACCCTCCTCTTCCCCCTTCCAAGGCCCAGATGTAATTTTTGTCTGCAACTGGATACAATCACTTTCTGCACACAAGCCCAGCAAAACAAAACATCCCATTTTCAGTTCACAGAGCTGCCATGGCAGAAATAAATATTATTTTGTTTGTTGGGGTTTTCTTTCTGGTTACTGTTGTTTTGTTTTCCAAAAATCATTGTTCTGCAGAACAATTTAGCACAACACATTCTTCCCCATTCAAGACTTTGCAGTTAGATGAACAGTAGTTAGGTTCTCAGTGAAAAAGCCAGTCCTTCAACCTTAAATTTCTCTGAAATCTCAACTTTTAGATAACTTCCTAAATTGACAAACCTGAGACAAGCACTTGGCCTCCTTCCATTTCAGCAGGAAATGACCCAACACAAATCTCTGTATCACTGCCATGGTTTGCAAGCAGAAGGTGGCACCTTTGGGTTTGTCTCTCTGTGTGGAGCATGCCATGGCTGAGGGAAGGCTGCTGGGCACAGAGTAACCCATTCCTCACTCCCTGAACTCTGTTTGCAATTGGTATCTGCATTTCTTGAGAGGCATGGGAGCAACAGGCTGCCTGATACCCCAGAAGTTTAGGGTAAAACCCAAAGCAGAGCAGCAGCCTCACACCCACCACCACTGGGGCTGTGTTTTCAGAAACACGTTGCTCGATGTTGCTGATTTGAGGAAGGGGATGAGTCCTCCTTGGAAAGAAACCTACTTAAGTTAGGGCTTCATGGTCCTGGCTCAAGCACATGTAAAGGAGCCTGAACTCTCTTTGCAGGGGGCAGCTTCAGGAATTAGCCTCTGTTTTCTCCTCCTCTCTCCCTTCTTACTTCAACTGCCTGATCTGGTGGTAATTTTCCTCTCTCTGATGCCTCCCTACCCGTCCTTTCCTTCTCTCTTCCCACCCTGTCAGCCAATAACAAAAATAGAGATGAGAAGAGACACAATTGCATAAAAGAAGGGATTTTTCCATCTTTAATCACAGAGGGGGATTGGTTTGTGCTCTGCCTCGCTGCAAAAGCTTTGCAGGTTGGGCAGGTAAGATTTGAAGGGAGGCTGTGTGATGCATCGAGCTGAGCTGGCCCTTGACCTCCAGCTCCCTGCCTGCTCTGCCTCCAGCTTTAGTGAAGGCACCAGGCGTGAAATGGCACCAGCAGTGCTGCTTGGTGCTTTTCTGAGCAGCCTTTGAGAGGAGGGAGCAGCCATCTCAAACGTGCTCCCTCCGTGGTGTGCACACCTTCCTGGGGCACACCTGGGGGGGAACCCTGCTCTGGGTTTGCAGCACTAACACAAAAACCCCTTCTCTGTGCACACACTGGCTCTGTGGCTCAGCAGATACAGTGCTGTTGTACTCCAAGATCAGTTTCCATTAAAAAACCTGAGTTACTGATAACTTAAGAATGAAGGAAAAAGAAAAACTAATCAATGCTTACCTTGCTTTTTGGTGGGTTAAGCTTGGGGGTTTCTTTTTCCTCAAGAGCACTGGACTTTTTGTAGCTAAGGAAAAAAGGAAAATACTGTAAGAACAAAGCAAAAGAAAAAAATTATATCGGTATACCATTTTTTTAAAAGCTCTATAGGCTTTATTTTTATCTCTGCATAGTATTCCACCTTTTCAGATTAAACTTTGCAAAAAAATATTCTCCATAGCTATATCCTCATTTTTGTTGGACAGCATCAGTTCTTTGATCTTTATTCACTAAGAGAACTGGTTTTTTCCTTACAGCTCTTTGCTTTCTTGCCTTTTGTCACATTTGAAGCTGAGGCTGGCCCAAAACTGCTCCGAGACCTCTCATTATTTTCACCAGGGTAGTTTATCACCAAACTCAGTACGTTTTTCTGCTCCCCAACAGAACAACTAAAACAACACCAGGTTAACAAAGGATGAATTTCCAGGTACCATCAGCACAACCTGCAGGATGATCTCTCACACAATCAGGGCAATTTCATGTGTTTCCACCAGCAGCATGGCAAACTACTCAACCATTTCTGAGTGCAGAGGTGAGTCCTCTGAGCAACACGTGCTGCCTTGCCCTTGCAAGCCGGGGCTCTTTGCCTTTTTTTTCACCTCAATTTTTCAAGATTTCCAAGAGGAACAGTCCTGTCTTTCACCTCCACAGTCATTTGTACTAACACAAACCAAATTCAAACTGCAGGAAAGCCCCAGGAGGAGATGCCAATCCCGTGGCACTGCTGGCCTAAGTGTCACCGTGCTAAATGTTTGATTGTACAGTCCCCACACAAAATTAATTGATCATGTCTTTTCAATTGACCACAAACAGCTCTCAAAATTAACCACAAGGAAGCAGACTCCATTCAGAGATTTGAATCAACAAAATATGAACACAAAAATGAAATCATTCCCATTATGATATTCTTTTAATAGATGCTCCTCAGTAGGGCTACATGAATGATTTTCTTTAGTGTACTTTGGTCTGGACTTCTTAAATGCATTTGAGAAATTTCCCAAAACAATTTTTGTAGAGAAATGGATCTATCAAGATTAAAAATTTCCCCTGGAAATTCACTGTCAATATTTTTTTAACCTACTTTTCTTCCTCACTCCCTCCCCAGGAGCTCTTTGTCTCACATCAGTGCTCTGCCACTCTTGGATCCTATGAGTCCTTCTGCCTCGATGCTTCTTGGGATAAAATGATCTTTCCCAGGAGCTCTGATAGGCTGCTTTAAACCAGCTCTTTCTTGATTCATGCATTTCACAATTCTCTCTCCTCTCCATTCTTGCAGCTATAATTACTGGTGAATTTAAATTTTACTTTTAAAAAAGCAAACAAACCGAACCAAATACAAAACAACGAAAACCAAGCCACAAAGAAACAAACAAAAAACCCACTAAAAGGCATCCTAAACCCCTCTTCCTCCTGAAATATCCATCTTTTCCTGCCGGAAATGACCCCCACTGAGCTGTGCTCAGGATGGCAGCAGGGCTGCCCGAGCCAGATGGAAGCTGCTGAAGACCATGGAGATCAAGCCACCAGCCTTCAATCTTGACATTTGGTCGTGGGTGGCAGATTTTTTTCCTTTCACACTTTAAAATGTTTCAAACCACAGTAGCTCTCTTTGATGGGGAACTGGAGGCTGATTAGCCTTATCTTCTTCTGTGCACATACAGATGTTCAGAAACAATTTCCCACTCACACTGGCCAGAACTGGTGTCTGGACAATTGGCCAACACACTGTCTGCCATCCTGAGCCCTACACCCTCTAGAGATCTCTAATGGGGCTTTGGTGACATTCAGGACATGGGAATCAGGGGTAAATAAAGTTTGTCTCTCTCTGTGCTGCCCTGCACGTCCCCACATTTTAAACATCATTACAGAACATTTTCCTGATGGGCTAAAAAAATGAGCCCCCTTTTCCAATGATGCTTCCCCCAGGACACAGCAGGACCTTTCCCATCACTGGGGGCAGGGGATGGGACAATGCTCCCTCTTTTTTTTAATTTGATAAGGAGGATCCTTCTTCATCTGCTTTCATTAAACCATGTGCCTGCACTGTGAGCTCAAAATGACACTTTTGAATAATTTAAGATAATGATAATAGAAACATTAAAAAAAACCTCTCGTAGAGACCAAACCCAATTCCTCTCACAGCTTCTGAATTAGTTTTTCACTTGTAGCCATTCCTGCTCCATCTTAAGAGCTATTAAAAAAAAAAAGGCACGATAGATATTAGGAAATTACAAATGCCTTTTTGAAAGCACCTATTGCTTAATCTTCTGCAGGACTATTTCTGGATTCCTGTGCAGCTTTCATCTTTACCCTGAGTGTTTTACAAGGCAGCTCGCACGCGCGCAGCCCGAGCCCAAAGAGGACGGGTTGTTTTTGCACATTTTCCCTGCAGCTGTTTTCTTCCATTGGAGATGATGCCTCACTGGGTCAGGACTTTTTTTTTTTTTGCTTTAAGGGATGAGCTTTATTTACCAGACAACATTAACCATTTGGATTTCCCAGCTCCAAAATTCCTTGCAGGCATTCTGAATATATTAGGGTGGTTTGTTTTTTGGGTTTTTTTTTTTGGTTTGTTTTTTTTTTCCCCTTGCTTTTAAATTCTATTTTTAAAGCCCGGAATGCTGGGTCTGACACAGCTGGGGACTTCGCTGCTTTTTCATTTCTTTTCTTACAGGGAGGCAGAAACACAAACTACTCCTAAAACACCAGGATCAGGACATCATCATTTTTTCCCCAGCAACATCTGGAATATCAAGAGGCTGGAGTGGGATTGGAGCTGCGTTGGCTGAACCAATCTCCAGCAGGAGCCTCCCCCTGCTCGCGCGAAGGGAGAAGCAGGCGGAACGTGAGGAGCAGCAGCCGCACTCACCGCTCCGTGACTCCAGCTCCATGCCTGCACTTCTCCATTGATTTATGGGGCAGCTCATTTCCAGACCCACCTCCTTCAGGAGGAGGAACTTCAACTCGATGTGGATAATAGGGTCCTATAGCCCGTAAAGCACTCACTGCTTCTTCCCGGGGTGGGGACGGGAGGGATACGGCGGAGAGAAATATTCCTCCTCCCTTTGAACGGGTCTGGAAATGAGCCGGGTGAGCTGATGCATTTTTAATTTAAATAAAATAAAATAAAAAATGTCAAGCTCATAACCCAAAGCAGAGCTGGGGCTGCGGAGGAGGAGATCCCTCACCCCATTCCTGTCATGAAAGCCGCACAATGGAAGACGCGCTCGCCTTCCGCCCATTCAATCTCTGCCTTACATCTCTATATCTATACACACATGCCCCACAAAGACATATTTTCTACGTTAAGCCTATGGATTACTGGCTCAGGCCCTCACAAAAAAAAAAAAAAGAAAAAAAAAGAAAAAAAATTTAAAAAAAAAATGTTTCCAAGGCAACGAGCCAGGGGTTGCTATGGCATCTCGGAGCGAGCAGCTGGGCCAATCCCGCTCCCTTCGAGCTGGGAAGGCGCAAAGCCTCTAAATTTAATGTCAGTGCGGAGAGGAAGGGAAGCTGTTGAGGCATGCATGATGCTGAGCGTGCGCTTGCTAAATGCGGACAACATGGCCCCCATGATTAGGACCAGCACACTAATGAATATTCATTGGGCTGATTAAAGCAAAGTCAATTAACTACTTGACTGCTTGATTTTTTGCTGGGTTTTAGTCGTCTCTTTTAACCATTTTGCCACTGGGGATGCTCTCGTTCTCCCCTTCATCTCCCTCTTTCCTCCTCTATATTTCCTTCACTGGCAATTAAGGTTTAGATTTTTTTTTTTCCCCCTTGTCTTTATGCTTTTTACCGACAATAACCCATCCTCCTCATATTTTATGGCTCACTTTATCTCACCAATAAATCACGTTTCTCTAGGGTCACTGTCTTCCACTACAGTTGCAGGTAAGGTAGAAGGTCACAGTTTTCCATCAAATTTTAAAATCTTACATGCGATTTGATTCCAAATCTGCAGCTAAGCAATAATGCTGATTTTCTACTTCACAGTGGGATTTCCCCCATCACCACAGCCCTTTGTTTTATAACACAGGGGATTGCTGTGAGCCAGGTCAAGGGCTGCAGAATATTTTTTTGTTTTGATTTGTTAGGTCAGAATTCCTTCAGACAACTCAAACTGAATGGTTCTAGGAAACCTAAAGTGATCCTAAAATAAAACAACAATTCATTAAAGATGGTTTTCAATTTAGAGAGCTGTCCCTCCCAGTGCAGTAGTGATGTAATAAGACTGTGAAAACGACTGCATATTTTATAAAGATCATTTTTCAGAATGTGCCTGAAAACTAAAACATGTGATTAAATTAAAAATAAATGAAAAATTGTTGGTCCAAAAAAAAAAATCCACATTTGTGATTTCAGCCCTTACAACATAACCTGGGAAAATACATAAATTTTCACCATGTTCTTTGGTTTGTTCTGCAAACTCTCTCAGGTTCCTGTATTATGTATACAGGGAAAGATGCATTTACATGACAGTTATGACTCTCCTGGAATGGAGTTATTAATAGTTTGAAGTAATAGAACTGATGGAAAGATTGGAAAACCTGACCATAATCACCCAGCATTTGGGCTCTTGCCTTTGTCAGCAACTGAAGGAAAAACACACAGCAAAAGGCAGAGTGTACAGCAGGGTAGGGACAACACTGACTCCAATGTTGTTTGCTCAATTCAGCTACATGCGAGCAAAAAACCAGAGAAAAAATAGAGAAAGAGGAATGAAACGAGATAGAGGATAACTGTGTGGGGGAAGTTTGCATTTTTTGTAAGTGCAAACGAAAAAATGCTCAGTTTCTATTACATAAACTCCATGGATCTACTGGTTTCTCTATTATTTTTCAGGATGATGCATATATTTAGCCGGTTTTTTAGACATACAGTTATAAAAACAGACAGTTGCTTCTCCACCAAAACGCAGAGAATCGGGAATGACAGCGCTTCCCTACACAAACTGTATTTTGGGAGCGCGACGTGGCGCTTCCCCCCAAACCCGCCGCGTGTCCACCATCCACCTATTAACACCATTATTCCAGCTCTTAATCTTCTCATCTGCAGCCCAAGATTCAGCCCCTGTTTGGGCTCAGGGACACACCCGGGTGGGGAAGGCTGCTGCAAGGATGAAATCACAGGCACGAGTCGGAGCGCGTCCCCGGATTGCTGAGATGACGCCCTTCTTTGCAGAGCTTTATGTTCCTGCCATCAAAATCAGGAATCTGCATAGCAACACTCAGCTCCACCTTGCATCCACCCAAATCCGAAGAAAAACCCCCCAAAATAATTACCCATTTACAAATTAAGAGAGCAAGAAAAGAAAAGGAAGGGGAGTGTGTTGAGCTGCCACGTTCAATTTAAGGAAATATAGATTGGGGGCTCTGTTTCAAAATAACATTTTTTCATCTCCGTGCAGTGGAAATTTCTTCACAGCGGGCAATGTGCAAGCATAGATGTACATGCACACAAAGAGAAGTGGAGTAATTCCATTCTCACAAAAAATTTAGAGAATTGGATACAAATCCTATGTAGGTCACAAATGAAATGTAGTCAGCAACCTACAACACAGGGAAAAAAATGAAAGAAAAGGACAAAATCCCAGCCCAGTGCCACACAACCCAGCAGTCTGCAATTCCTGGTCATGAGAGGCCACAGCATTAGCCAGGCAGGGTGTTGCAGGTCAGGATTAACACGCATTAACAAATTCAGGTGGAGGAAGCTGGCCCAGCACCTGCCCACAATTTGCCAATTCACTTTGTCCCCCTTCCATGTGAATCAAATTCCCTTTTTCTACTTGCAGGACGATCTTTATTTTTTTTTTTTTTTAATAATGTTATATACTGCGTAAAATGTACATCCCCAAGCTGTGAAAATAATTTTAACTTGAAATCTACACAGGAGCAAGAGCAACATAAATATTGTGCTTATATTGTGAATGATACCGACGTAAAAATGCTCAAAGACATGTATGTGAACATCCACACATACAGACAGAGAAATGACAGTAAACTGCATCTATTCTGGTTCTAAGATACATTGCAAATTCAGTAAACTATAAAAAAAATCTCACCACAAAAATACAAACCAGGAATCTACATCTGCACAATGGAAAATATTCTGAGCGCAAACCCATTGCGGGAGCAGTAAATTCAGGGTTAAGTCTCTGGATTCCTGTCTGATACTCTCAGCCTTTCATCATGTCTCTATGAATTTTTATTTCTGTACTCTGGGGTAAATTAAGGCTGATGGTGTCAATACGGGGTTTTGAGTCCGATTTCAACATTTCTCGTGTTTCACCTGTTTAACTCAGACCCTTTGAGTTTGGGTTTTCAGCAATTTAGGAGGGAGGCTTGGGTGTTTTCTAATCCCCTTTCAAAATGCCATATTTTCCAGGAGGCTATTCCCCACGGAACTCGCCCCCAAAACGTTGTGCCAGAGCAGTAGCCATTTTCCCAGACTGAACAAATTCCTCCGTCCTGGAGAGCTGATGCTGAATGAGCCCCAAGAGCGGGAGCACCCCGAGGCTGCAGAGGCCATGAACTCCTGCATCTCCCTCACCCCTGCAAAAAGAGCCCCCCAGAACCCTCCAGGAAAAGCCTGATGCGTTTGAGATTAAGAACGTGCTGTGTCTGGGATTAAAGCAGAACACGTTTACAGCCCTGGCAGTGCTAACCAACCAGAGGAGTTATCTAATACAGGATTCATGTGATTGCTTGAATAATATTCCAGGAGACGCCGCGTCCCTTCCTCCCTGCGTGCACAGCCCTGGATGCAGGCACACACATGGTATTTCTAATAGGATCTCTTCTCCTCTCTCTCTCTCTCTCTCTCTCTCTCTCTCTCCCCCGCTTTCACAATCTGTCGCTCTCCAATCTGCCCACTCTGGTCTATTTTCCCATCCAATATTCCCCTTCTAACACCTTCCCCTCCTCTTCAGCCCCCACCCTTGCTCCTTCTCCCCCCTCCTCCGGGCTCTGCTATTGGCCACCTTAGCCCTGGTGCTGAGTTTTGGGTGTCTGGACATTCAAAGCATTTAGCAGAGTGATTAAAAAAGAGGCAATAAAGCAAAAAACAATTTCTCCCCTACTACCAGCATGTAAATAACATGGTAACTAACTACCCCTCTAATAATTTGGTGCCTAAATTTCTTTTTTTTTTTTTTTTTTTGGCTGGCTACACTATGTTAGTAATGTTTTATCTCATTTGGTGCTATTTTAACAGAAACTTTGCAAGCAAGTTCACCATTGCTGTCTCTTCTTTGTGGAGGGGAAGCAGCAGCAGAGGGAAGGGGAAGGCTCAGCTAGAGCTCCCCAGCAGGCTGGTAGTGTAGCCTGAAATAAATGAGGTCTCCTGGGTTCCAGTCCAGTGGTCTAACCATTAGTCTCTGACTAAGAAACAAATGCAGAGGCCAGAAAATGTGTAAATTAAAGCAACACTTCACTTTTCCTTGTAGTCTGTACAATAATTACAAGATGCAGATGTAGCTAGAGATGCCTGAGGCTTTAGTGATCCCCGGGATACATTTCTAAGATCAGGCTTTTCCTCCAGACCATCCAGCTGCTCTAAGGTGCTGTAGGAACTGTTCACTCTGGCTGAAATTTGGCCCAAACCGGGGCAGCACAGGGCTAAGCCAAGCAACTGGTTTAAGGAGTTCAGGGGAAGCATCAGGCTTTATCTAGGCCTGGCAGGATTATGGAAATAAGTATTTAATTTCCCAGAAGAGAACAAGCTCATGGCCAGCTTATGTGAGCCTACACATGGACACGAACACGGACGCACAGGAACACGGGAGAGCTCCGGCTGCGCACGCAAGGAGGGGAGAAAAGGGTTTGACACAGTGTGTGAGGTAATAACAGCTCTCACCACGAGGAAAAAATTACATTCACGCTCTTAACTTGAAGGTTGTAGGTTCCCCTTGCTTTGTGCCATGCTGCACAGCCTGTGGGATGAGGACAGCTCTGGTCCCACGAAGCAGTGAGCATGGCAGTACCACTGGAGAGGGGATGCAGAGCAAGGGCTGCTCTAGGATCTATGGGCATAGACATTCTAGAAGATTAGGACATTCAGCTTCCCTTTCCTAAAGACAAAAGCACCTGCCACTAGGAAAATGAACACTGTCCCCATGGAGAAAGCATTAAACCCTTTAGAAACTGAAGTCAGTCCAGTAGACCAAGCAAACGCTGCATTTAAGCACAAGAGGAGTCCAAAGCTCCTTAAAGGTCCAGAAAGCTGAGTTAGGTGCTCATTCTCTCAACTNCAAACCAAGCAAATGCTGCATTTAAGCACAAGAGGAATCCAAAGCTCCTTAAAGTTAGGTGCTCATTCTCTCAACTCACATCTACTACACATTATTTTTAGACAGAGTGAAACACAGCGCAGCTGTTCATGGACCACTGCAAAGGAACTCCTGTATGAGAGAGCAACAGACAGGAGCACCACAGAGCACAGAGCTGTCCTGGGAGAGGTTTGATCAAGGGATCTCCTGGTATGGACCACGGTTGGAATCATGATTATTACTGTAGGAACCTCGGCTACTCAAGCTGTTCCCCTTCCTGGAACTTCTCCAGCATCACCAGGGTCTCCATTACAAGAGAGATGTGAATACACAGGAAGTTCAGTGAAGGACCACAAGGATGGTGAAGGGCCCAGGTTTTGTCTCCTACAAGGAGAGGCTGAGAAAGCCAGGACAGTTCAGCCTGGTGAAGAGAAGGCTCACAATATCCCATCTTCTTTACCGACAACATGGGCTTCCTGCCTCGAGCAAATACATCTTTATAGAAACAATCCAAGAAGAGATCAGACATGATAAAGATATGAAATGTCACAGCAATTTGGAAAAGCTGAACCTGAGGAATCTAAACTGGTAAATATGACTCGCATAACTAGCGGAAAATATTTGCAATCCTGTAAACATACACAAATTCCTAAGATCTGAGGCAGATTTCTGAGGTGTGACTAATTCACTCAGCACAAAGGTGACACTGTTGTGACAGAGCACTTGCATCTCTGAACTCTGAAACCAAGATGAAACCATTTCCTACTCTCTGGGGTTTGGTTGTGACTGATGTAACTTTCCTAGGCCTATAAAAACAAGTTTGAAAATCAGACTAGAGGGAGTCAAAGCCTCGAAGTTTTAAGTAAGGACACATTAATCTCTTTAGTGCGCATGTGGACACCGAAAACCCAGAATTCACACCCTTCTATCTTGTCCTGATGGAGGGTGCAAGAGGTTGTGCATTGGCTCACTTGATATTGTGCCTACAAGGCATGAAAACCTCTCCAAAATTTCAATGTCTTGGTGCATGGGTTGCCCATGTGGAGATCCCAGCTCCAAGGAAACCCTGAGATCCATCACGAGTCAAATATGCTCAACACGCAGAGACTTTTCAGGCTCAGAGGAGCCCATGCCAAGGATCTGCCCTTTGGCTTCACCCACCAACACGTTTGTGCTGCTCAGCACCTGCAGAACTCGAAGCCACCTCTGTGCTGAGCCAAGCTCTTCCAACAAGTGCAAGTGGGAGGCAGGATTGCCCTGGCACCAGCTCCCCGTGGCCCCGGCAGGGCTGCACACACACGTCACCTCCCCAGGAAGTTGTTTGTATTCTTGGGAGAATGTTGAAAAATATCTCTGACCCCCAAACATTTACCTTTTGATCGGAGGTTTCCAATGTTGCTGTAGTGTATTAAAGCTGAGATGCTCATAAAAAAACCCTTTGTGTCAACATAGTAAATGACTCTAATTAGGCTGGTGGTGCAATGAAAATGCTTAATTCATTCTGATGAGGCAGAAGGAAGAGCTAAAATGTTTATAGACAATGGGTGAACAGGGAGATATAATGCTGAGTGCCAGCTTTAAATGCAAATTACCACAGAAATCTTTCCCTCTCCACCATCCCATTCCTCCCCCTTCCACTCTCTCTCTGTCGCCAGCACCACTCTGTAATCTCCTAGTGCAGTAATTAGAAGTGAAAGGAGCCACATAGAGGGGCCTCTAAAGGCAACACTAAAGAGAATTACAGAAAAAAAATACCTACCTTTAATAGAAGACGGCACTATTTTCCGAAGTGCACCACCATTGCAGCACTTGGCACGGCGGTAGGATCAGAGAGGTGATAATTTGGAGAGGTATTACTGAAATGGGATGTAAATGTCTTTCATTTCTCCCTCCATCTGAACTGGCTTCATCTACAGTGTCTGCTCATTGGGCTGGGGCCACTTTGCCTTTTGGAACAAGGCCAGGCCAGCAGCAACAAGCAAACATTTTGGGGTGATGGCTCTCAGAGTGTTTCTTCACCTCACCAGAAGTGTGGAGCTGCAAGTGGACAAGGGCTGTGAGCTGGAAAAAACACACCCTGGAAGTCGCCATGTGAGAGTAAATGTGGAAACCTTGCAAAGTCATCCTTAGAGATGCTTCTCATCACATTTGCAGTATCCCACTTTCTTTTTGAAGAGAAATTATACATTTAGTAAGATAGAGAAGGGAAAAGGGAAGAGGACAAAGAGGAAGACAGAAAAGGCAACCAGTGTTTGGTTTTCATACAGGGTGTGGCAATTTTCTATAAACATTCTCATGTGAAACATCCAAAATAGTTTTTTCTTGGGAGTTTAAGTGAAGAAGTGCTCCTGATGCCAACTTGACAGTGCCTCAATGCTTTAGGATCTCCAGTATCAGCAATGCACAGCAGTGTACAGATGTGTCTTAGAGCTTCACATCTGGAGTCTGAGCCAAAACCACTTGGTTTTCTTCATTGTCTGTGAATTAAATGCTCTCAGTCCTGTTTCAGCATTGAACAAATCCCCTTCTCCTTCCCACACACAGCCACACAAATCACCCCAGTACTGCGGAAGGTCAGATCAGGAGACTAGAAAATCTGTCACAGTCTGAGACTATGAGCCAAATGAACTCCTGGTAAAAAGCTTCTTAAATTGCATTCTGCATTGAAAGCCCTGAAACAAAAATATTTTCTTTCCTCCTTGCAGCAGCATTTGAGCCTCAAGCTTAAGAACAGGTGAATACACCCTGAGGCACACAAGCAGGATAAAGCAGACCTGGATGTTGCCAGCAGGAGCCGGGCAGGGGATAGGGACAGATATCAGGCAGAATTTTTGTGGACACTAGGAATTTTTATCATCTCTCCACACTGCCACAGCTGTGTTGTCAGTGGACAAGGTCATGCTCACTGTGGGCACACCATTTAACCCTGTGCTCACCTCTGCAGGCAAGCCTGGTGATGTGCCCTGCCCTTTTCTGCAGGTGGCCTGACCCCAGCAGCCCACCTGGGCTTGCTGTTTCTTGAGGGATTCAACACCCTTTAGGAAAGCTGCTGGAGACTGAGGTGTGCTGCTGCAGGTCAGTGCTCAGACCCTGCTGCCAGATCGTGTTATGTTACCAACTCCCAATAAAGCTGCATTGCCTGACTTAAAATACTTTTATTTGCTGAAAAAATAAAGACGATATTTTTTTCCCCTCCCTTAAGGCCAGCACGCAGGAGAGGTCCAGCTTTACGCCAGATTCTGGTCTGGGCAGAGTCACATTCCTGCAGGAGAGCTGTCACAGAGGTGATGCCACATTTGTGCACCGCATAAATACAGGGGAGCACCCTCCCCTGCGTGTCCTCTGCTGCATAAACAGAAACCCCAGACAAAGCTGGACTTGACAAAAATAGGCACAGCTTGCTTGTGCCTGCACTTCATTCCCAAGGCTCGGCTCAGCTCATTCATAAAAGATCTCCATCTGACCCGCAGAGCCACCTCCAGCCCCCGGTGTGCAGGTGACGCCGGGCTCTCCTCGAGGATGCCCCTGGGCACGGAGCCGTGTGCCAACAGCTCCCTCTCCCCAGCCGCCCGCGGGAGCATCCCACCGTCTCCTTCTCCCGCTCCCTCTCTGTGTTTGCTCACTGAGACAGAAGCAATACCAGTTTGCAGCACAATAAACCATGTAAAGGAAGCATCAATTAACTAGAATACATGGATATAGTATTTAATTAACTGTTAGGCTCACAGTTACCGTATGATGTCATGGAAACCTCGAATCTCCTGGGTGCCGCCTCGCACATGCCCACCGGGAATTGGAGCCATCACAAATCCCATGTAAAGTTTGAATCCCGACATTTTTAATTAAAAAAAAGAAAAAAAAGGAAAAAAAAAAAAAGGAGATTCTGACTCTCTTAGGTATATTTTGATTGACATGTATGTGGGCACATCTTAGGTATTCCAGGAGCCCTGGGTGCCATTGCTCCCCTATTCACAGCCACTGCCACCAACCAGGGCTTTGTGTGGAGGAACCACAAGAATGAGCCCAGAAGGCTCTGTGGAAATAAAAAAGAGGGCAAAATCATATTGGATGGGTTTTCAAGGATATAAGAGGATGTACATTGCATTTGCACGACTTTTGGTATGAGGATCTCAAAGCACTTTGCAAAACAAAAATGCAAACATTTGAGGTTGGTTGAACAAGGGCATGTAGTGGCAGAACAAGGAGGAGGGGCTTTAAACTGAAAGAGGGTAGGTTTAGATTGGATATTGGGAAGAAATTGTACCCTGTGAGGGTGGTGAGGCCCTGGCACAGGTTGCCCAGGGAAGCTGTGGCTGCCCCATCCCTGGAAGTGTCCACGGCCAGTTTGGATGAGGCTTGGAGCAACCTGGGAGAGGGGAAGGTGTCCCTGCCCATGGCAGGGGGTTGGAATGAGATGGTCCCTTCCACTCTGTGATTCTATGATTTCCTGGCTCTTTGTTCAGTATGAAAGATCGTTTAAGTCTGTAACTTCTTGTTCAGCACATTCTAGAGAGGCATCCAGCCCTAGTTCAAATACTGAAAAATGTAGCCTCCGTTTAAGAAGCAAGTGGCATTTTACAGGATTTTACAGGATTTATGGTTGAAGAAACTGAGGCAAAGGGAGGTTGGGGCCATGGATCCAAAAGTCAGTGTCTGTTGAGAGCCAGAGCACGGAACAGAGCCAAAACAGTCTACACATGTTTGTGCTGAGCAGAGAGAGCCAGGTGGAAGAGGGAGCAGCACCACCACACGCTGCTGGCAACATCCAAGCATTGCTAATCCCTCAGGAAGTGCCCAGAGTCCCTCAGCACCCCTGCTCACACCACGTCTGCCAGGGCCTCTCACACCCCAGCACTTGTTGTGCCTCCTTGAAGAACTCTTCAATAAAGCACAGGTCTGGTTTCCACAGGACCAGGCTGCAGCAGCAGGTGCTGGAGTGGGATCCTTGCAGCCCATAAACAGATACCAACAATCAGCCTCAAACAGCATCCTCACACGAGTAATTTTACATCTCCAGCTGTAAATATTAATACTTTAATTCCATTTACTGCAGGATATTTGTTGCCCAATACTAATTTTGTCCCAACACCTTGGATTGCAGGAAAAGTCCTGTATTAAAACCCATTAAGCTGAGATGTATTGCATACCTTCCTTTAATGCTTTGACAGTAGAACATTAGACTTACACAGACCCAGACAGGTAAGTGCAGTATTATTTTCTGTGAATGAAGGTGTGTGTTCATTCTCTGTATCCATTGTCTGTGTTTATGTGGGAATTAGTTTATGGATCACTCCTGACAGAGCTACAGCGCCCTCCCTTAAGGGCATTGCTGATATATTACCTTTGAAAGAGAATCACAATTTATTCATTCAAACACAGAGCTAAAGATAGATGTGCTCTGGAATATTTTGAAATATTGCATTATATATAAAATGAAATAGGGGGAAGCTAAATTACACAGCTATAATTACTTAGAGTTCAGGTGGCATCGTAAATAACCTATTCACAACTCGCTCAGTGTTTATTATGTCAGAGCAGAGCAATATAATTAACATGGTATAGAGAGGAACTGTGCAAGGCAGATGCCTGATACACCCAGATCAAACCCACTAGGACACAAGCATAAAAACACACAAACACATGCTATGTCATTCATAAAAATTCATGTGAAAGTGAGGAGAAACAAGGTAAAAAAGCAGCAGTTTAAAAATGCTGAGGCACTAGCCCTGCCAACAGCACCAGCACATCTTTGGAACAGTCCTAGTTAAATTTATGGACATGCTTCAGTGTTTACATTGCAGGGGCAGAGGTGGTTTTGCATTGACTGCGTTCATGCTACCTATGAAATTCTTTCTGTGCTGCTCTAAAATTGGCTTCCTGGCTGTAAGAAATGAAATTGTTACAAGGAATAAGAAGCTGTCAAACCAAACTTGGAATCTGAAAGTTATCATCCAATCCTGCCCCACAAATACACGAGTTCAGATGCCAGAATCGAATTGCTTGGAAATTATTTTTAAAAAGGGATTAGGCAGAAAACCAAGGAAATATCAAGGAAATCAGAATATATTATAAAGGAGGAAAAAAGCCCTAACATCAAGAGTGCCAATACAATAGTTAAATTCATAGGAAAATATCTCCTGGTTTACCTTGAAATCACAAGATTTGTCCATTTAAAGTCTTGCTTCCAAAAAAATCTCTCCTCACAGAGTAAAACTCATATTTACCTTAGCACTGAATTAAAGTTTTAGAAGCACATGAAGGTACTTTTCACAGGCTCAAAGGAGGAATGAGATAAGCAGGTGGCAAACTTAAAGTCCACTAAAGAAACAGAAAGCTTAGAGGAAGATCTTTTCAAGATGTTTGGTTTGGGGTTGCCATTTGCTTATGCATTATGTTTTTCCAATTCTGTTTCTGTATCAGGGAAGAAATAGAGCAGGGGGAAAAAATCCCACCACTGCCCCCAAACTGGAGGTGAGAAAGTGAGTCAGGAATCAGATTTTTCCCTTTACACCTTTTGCTTTTCTCTTCTGTAAACACTACTTGTGGACAGTTTATTACCTGCTTCTCCATTGCAAAGAGACCCAATAAACATAAACAGAGGAGTTTGTAATATGCTCTTTTACTGGTTTATTGGTCCAATCTCTGCTCCCTAAAAGCAAGAGAACTTTCCTCACCAGCCACCAGATCTCCACTAGCATTAAGAGCTCCTCTCCAGAGTTAATCACACCCTCCATATAGGAAGCAGAGCAAGCCCAGAGGACACATCCTTTGACCTTGGATTGTTGGATTTGGTGATCTTTGAGGTCTTTCCCAGCCTTAATGATTCCAAGATTCGATGACTTGAAGGGCTGCAGCCCAGCCTCCCACAGCACCAACATCACCTGCATTTCAATACACAATTTATACTGAAGATAGACAAGATGCCCAAATAAGCTGGGTTTAAAAAAGCCATCATCCTGATCAGCTGCACTGAAATCCCGATTTCCTTTTTCCTGCAGTTGAATTGGAGGTAGAAACAATGTCCTTAAAGAGTTTTGGCCCAGCACAGAACTTGTTCTTGGCCCGTCTCATCACCTTGCAGCAGAGGTATGAGTGGGCTGGAAGTGATTCAGGAGGTTGGATGCAGAGCAGAGGGAAGTGCTGTGTCTTTTATTAAACAGCATCTGCCCTTCTATTGGATATATTACTTTATGCCAAGTGGTGAGGTTTTTTTTTTTTTTTTAAGTAAAGAATATTTAACGTCACATAACAAGAAAAATGGTCTCTTAAATTATTTGTGGCATGTCCTCTGTGCTGTGGAGGAACAAAGCTCACTCTCCCAATGTTCTGCACCAGAGTGCATGGGCAGACAGTCAGGAAAGAATTTATGGTCCTTGGGGAGAGATCTGCTTGGGTCCTGCAGAACAAGATAAAATATTTGAGGGTTGGGGTTTTTTTCCTTCTTCTCTGTGGAGATAGCAGAGATGAAAGATGTCAACCCATTTCCCAGGGACAAAGACTCCACCAAAGCACCTTCCTCTCCTGGAAGTCAGACTTGAGCTTGCAAAGGGATGTTAATCTAATTTTTCATGATGCACTTTTCGGTCTTCCTAAAAAATTTTGCAGTGTGAACAGGAATTCTCCAAAGGCTAAATCCAAACTCTGAAAAAGGCAAAAGAAAGCAGCACACTGGATTCCCTTCCCCTTGGGCCCTGATGATTTTTTTTTAATGGGATGTCTTTGTGACACAGTTTATGATTATTATTATTATTTGTGAATTCTTGCAGAGGCCACTCCATCCAGGTATGACCAGGGAAGATGATCTTGCTTCATGTTTTTAAATGCCTCTCACTGGCTGCTCCCTTAGGGCCAAGCAGAGCTCAGGACTCAGGTAATGGTCACATCTTGGAGCCAGGAGCCAGTCTGACCCAAAGGCCCCCACCAAAGGTACAGCAGCTTTTCTGCAGTCGCAGTGGTGGTTTGCATCTGGTTTGTAACTCCTGTGGCACCAGGATCTTCAGTGGTGCCCCCTCGTTTGCAAAGCCTTGTCTCCCTTGTCAGCCAGAGCAGCCCTGAACAAGTCAGACAGGTAAATTACTTAAAGTGCTGATCCTGCCTCAAAATCTGCTGTGGATTATGCACCAACTTCAGCCCAAGCACATGGAGCATTGCCTTTAGCAAGTCACCAAACATTCGAGAGTGACAAACTCTGGCTGATGCAAAGTGCCACAGGATCATTTAATCAACAAGTGTCACAGTAATTAATACTACCTAAAAAATCACCCACATTTTTAACCACATCACATGAACAGATAGATGCTTTCAATGTTCATTTTCCCAGCCTGAACCACACTCAGCATTAATACAGAACAGGGTAATAGACAGGAGTTGAATGGCAGCACCAGTGCTGCTCACCCTCCCCACTAAGGGGTCCTGTTTCCTGCAGGCTGCTGCAAATTGCATTCAGCACCACGTTGGGAGCAAAAAACCCAAAGCTTATTCCATGCACAGGCTGGAGGAAAATTATTTGTGCCTCCAGATGAAAAAGGGTAAAAGTTATAAGGAGGTTTGCTGCCCACCCAAAGCAGCCACCAGCATCCACAGAGCCCCTCTGGTCTCAGCCTGCTTCAGTTCCAACAGTGCTTTTTTTTTGCCCCAAGACTCCCCCAGAAATATCTCTCTTTAAGAGGCTGATTTTTCTGGAAACCAGCACATCAGCAAACTGCACATCCCACTTTCTGGTAAGAAGATTTCAAAGGTGGCTGCAGTCCTCCCTTGTGCTGCGGGGAAGTGGAACTAATTATCCCACAGTTCTGAAGCTCCAGTTTTGCCCCTGGATTCCCACCCAGGCAGTCCCAATGCATGGGACATCTCTGCTACAAGAGCATCAAGGCACCCTGGATGGAGTGACAACAGCAGTGAGGATTTGATCTTATTATATTCATTTAGAAACATGTTTATGGCAGGCTGGCATGAATTTCAATTCAAACCTCACTCTCTTTCTGTAGCATCTGCAGCTCCCAGAACCTGCAAGTGCAGGCAAACACACTGTTCTTTAAAAACTGAAGATGTAGGTCAAAATGGAAAAAAAAAGTTACTTGAGTCCTGTGTTATCTGAGCTCTTTCACAGTTCCACCAAAGCGTTCTGGCATCTCAGCTCTCTCAAAAAGAAGGGCTAACCACAGAACCTGGTCTCTGTGCACAGCTGGTGACACCTCTTGCAATGTTATGGAGATAGAACCAGCTCCATTTCACAGTGGACTCGAATCTTCACATCTGTACAAATATTTAGACTTTTGCTCCTCAAGACCAGCGAGCTCTAGGACAGGAATTCAGAGTGAAACAGTAAGGAGCAGAACCAGAAACGCTCCCCATCACACAGTAACCCAAAATCCTAATCCTAAACCTTGTCCTGGGCTCCAGTCCTCCCATGGCACCCTCAGCAAGAGCCAGCCCCCCTCATGGCAGCAGTTCAGATCAAGGCTAATTGTATTTGAATCTACAGGGCACCAATTTTCCAGCGAAGGGGTTTTAATCTAACATGCAGATCTCTTGTCTACATTCACGTCACCCCAGAGACCCATAACATAGGTCATTTGTGCATACACAATCTCAGTAATAGGATGCACAATTTTAAAATGGCTAAATCTGTAGCGTAGAAAAAAAAATGTTATTACAGGAGGAAAAAGAAAAGATTAGCTCACAGGCTAAGATCATGTTTGCCAAGTTTCCACCCAGAGAATTATTCCAGTACCGAATTCTATGCTACCAAAATAACGGGTTTATACAGCAGGCATTGTGCCAGCTTTTTGGCTATAATTATAGTGTTTTCCTCTCTCAAGTTCTTTATTGATATCTGGATTTTTTTTTTTTTTTAAAGAAGGAGGAGGTGGAGAAGAGATTTTATACGTTCAACAAACTACAGCAACACTTGATGCAGTTAAAAAAAAAAAAATAGGGGGGGGAAGTTTTAACAACCTGCCAGCCTCCAACTTCACAGGAAATGTCAGTGCCACTATCAGACTTTAGAGAAACCCCAGGGATCCATTACTGCAGTTTGAAGATGTCCCTGCACTTCCCTTTTAAGTAAACGCCGGAGCCGCTTGCTTCATTCGGCTGCTGCTGTGCTGCACAATATTCCTTTGAGGAGATGCTTTGCAGTGACAAAATAACTGCTGACAATGTGAATACCGGCTTCATTTTAATTTTGTTTTACATTTTCTTTGGTATGTTTTGATACCAAAAACCTTTAGAGTGCAATTTTTTTTTTTTGTATGATAATAAAGCAACAATTTCTACAGTGCCACGGAGTCTTTGCTCCTCCCCCCCACACTCCTTTCCCTTTTTCCTCCCCCGTCCAGAGGGAGCAGGTTGTGAAGGAATGACACATCCTCAGCACAGGTTCAGTAAAGGAAAGAGGTGGAAGGGAAGAGAAGCACCCTAGAAAAAGCAGGGACACAAAATAGGGCAACACTTCTCTTTTTTTTTTTTTGCGAGCTATAAAAACAAACATTGAAGAACGTGACGTCAACACGACTGTCAGGGAATTGAGCCCTTGCCACAGTCAGTTCTTGTAGAAAATGCTGCTGCTCCATCCTGTCTCCATCCCAAAACAGGCAGCCAAGGGTAGCAAGTCCCAACTGAGGAATCTCCTTCTCAGGGATACCTTTGGCTGAAACCTTAAATTTCCTGAATCCAGGATATTAATAATATACTTCTGAAAACCACGGCTTTTCGATCGTCTTTTATAATTCTGGGAAACTTCACAAGCACTTAAATTAAAATTCCATCAGCCCTGAACCCGGGAACAATTAGCCCAGCTGAGATGATTCCTGATAGTCTTCTGCATATAATAACCAATATCCAATATACCTCAACATTGTGAGGATCTCTGTAAATGAAGTGACATCTCTTGCTGGACAAAGCCTGGAAATGTTATCCTTGGGTGATAGGAATCCTAAGGGGACAACTATTCTCCCTCGTTCCAAGGCTTACTTAATTGTTCCAGTTGCTGGAAATTTTAAACAATTTCCCCAGCCGCTCTGCCAAGTTGCGTTAAGCTCTTTGTCTGGCTGATATGCCAACCAAAGGCACAGGGAGATAAGGACAGCTCTGGGAATTGCACAAGCCGACTTACACAGCCACAGTTCCCCCGCCCCAGCTCCTGCCTTCAGCTTTGCCACCACTTCTACTACTTATTATTGTTGTCACATCACTGGAACCAGCAGCTCTTTCACCTCCAGTGCCTCGGCTGCACTTACACGGGAAGGACTCTAAAAACAGGACACGGCATTTAACACCTCCTTGTTGTTCATCTCCCTTCTACATTTGCCTTATTTTCCAGCAAAATGATACATATTACCCTGTTTATTTCAGTATTCCCACAGCAGAGTGGACGTGTCTAAGCACAGATTCATTCACTGCATTTGCACTCACTTTCCCAGGTCAGATTTTCAGTGGTGATAATGGGTGGGAGGTCTCTGATTGTCCAAGAATGAGCTGAGCCATAACTGAAACCAATCCTCTGGATTTTTGAGCAGAAGGGCAGAGTTTGGGCTCACTCTCCAATGATGCTCCAACAGCACAACAGGTCACAGTGAGACCCTGCCCCACGTCACTGATAATAATACATTATTTTATGGCATTTGTTCATAAAAAATGTTCTTGCAAAACATGTCTTTATTGAGCATCTCAATATCACCATCTCAACCATCTTTGCTGCCATTTGCCAATACAAAAGAAGGTAACAAAACCCTTTTTCCAAGGTTATCTCCTCCCAGCATCAAACTACGATGCAAAGGCCAGAGCATTCAGTAGAGGGTTGTGTTCTGTAGCTGCCAGGAGCAAAGGCTGATCTATACTGGATTTCAGAAAGGCTAAATCTTGTCTGAGAAGCAGTTATGAGAATCCTTAGAGGTTCTGTACTTTTAAATGGACCTTTCCCATCAGATCCACGAGCAGGTCATTGACAGTATAGTGTGGGATCCTTGGAAGGGATTGATCACTGGAATTTCCAACCCTAATTCTGAGGTTGCGTGACTACTTCACTTGCAAGCTTGCTGGGAGCTTGGAGAAGACAGTGTGGCCTCTCAGACCTCCCCCTCCACTCACCTGCACGGTTGTTTGCCAGCACAGCCACACCACTTGTTTGCACCCAAATGACAGAGAAGCTGCTCTTTGGCACAAGACCTCCTTGCTCTAGTTTTGGCTAAATGAACTTGCCAAAGTGCTTAACTTGCTGGCCAAAACAAACCTCCTTAGACTTCCTGACAGATTGCCCTTTACACACCACATGGCTTTAGCTTCACCCCAAACCTTCATGTCAGTATTCATATTGGTTTCAACATCAGCAAAGCAAAAGCTTCCATTCTCCTGGTAGTTCTTAAAATATCACTTATTTTCCCTAATCTATTTTAGCTCTGCATGAAGATAAACTTCAGGACAGACTTTCAAACTGGCATGAACTTAAGCCACTTCATCACTGACAATATTTCTAAAGGTTTGAAGAGGCAATATAATTTCAGTATTGTGTTCTGTTTTGCAGTATTATGTCCAGGTATTTTCTAGCTCTACACCATGACAGGGAAAATTTCCTTTTCCATATTCCTTTTCTCCCATTATAACAATACAAGCATGCAGAAGTGTGCAAAAAGGAAGTATCTTCTCTCTACAGTCTTTTTTTTCCTTCCTACTCCAAGCAGAAAGACACCAGGAACCAGGAAGGACGAGAAGAAATTGCTCTGCAGTCTGCCAGTTCAAGTTTGTTACTAAGTTAAAAATCAGAATTGATGTCAACACTGGTGGCACCAGCCCACAAGTGTTTCTCCTCCATCAAAATGGTTTTTGAGAACACCATGATTTCCTATCTCTTTAAAATTATTTCAAGCCTGAAAACATTTTATAAAATATTTTGGGGCAACAAGTGGAACATTTGAGCTAAAAAAACCTTGAACTGTAGCTTGAAAAACCCCTTAACACTTCTTGCAAAAGCTGTTTTCAAAAGTGGGAGGTTTTCTTCCTCAGAAAATATGGAGAACATCATGTACAGGTACTTGTTCCACTGAAAAGACATTTTCATTTTAAAAATCCCTAAAATACACTCTCTTCAGGAATCAGTGTTAAAATTACGCTGTTTTTTTGGTTTTGTTTTGTTTCGGGGTGACACCAGCAGTGACTGAGCAGTGCCTGACCTCACAGCTGGCAGCTACACACAGAGCAGGGCACGTCCTCCACTGCAGACCCAACATCAGGACCACAATTATCCATAACTCTCCATTTCAGCAGAGCTACTGTGCTTTACAGCTGCAAACCTGACCCGTGGTCCCTACTCCTGGACATTTCAAGCTCTGATTTGTGGCCTTCCCACAGCAAAGAGCCCCACTGGTTTCACTGGAACCATCCAGCCCAGTGGCATTAGAACCCCCTGTGCCCCCTGCGAGGTTTTCCCTGCGAATCAGTGACGCTCATCTCCTGACCTTAAACTGATTTCTTGGTAGGATGGAGGCAACTGACAGTCTCTGACATTGGCCTCCACCACGGTGTCACAAGCTCTGCCACTTCAGCAGGATGGGTGTTTGCCAGCAGGAGCAGGCAGCTCAGGATGCAGCCTGTATGCCTTCCTTGAAAATAAAATATATTAGTTTTAAATGCAAGTCGCAGCTTACAAATGCCAAGAAATTCCTCTTGCCACATGAATGTTTCCAGAACGCTGTGCTGAATTAAATGGATTCAGCTTGCTTTCAGATCCACACATACAAAGAGACAGCTTGATAGATAAATACATTTAGGGTGCAGACAGCTCTGGTCAGTGGACAATTAAGGATGGAAAGACAACGGTGCCTGGGTAGCTTCGGATCCAGAGCACAAATTATTCCTGCTAGAGAATTCTATTAGTAATATTTGCATCTTGCTAATAGAAATCCAATTACTCAGAATGACTCTGAGCACATTATCCATTTTTAGCAAAATTCGCCTATTGCTGCAAACAGATTTTTGCTTGATCGTCACTTTACTTTTGTTCCCGCAGTCCTCCGGGACGCAGCATCCTTCAAGGACATGTCAGAGGAGCGTGCTATCCCGTCAGCCCCTCGCTTTGAGGCCTAGCAGCTGAATCACCCCCAGCCCTATTTTCTTTTCCAGTGTTAGATTAGCGAGAGGGCTTATGACCTGCCATCTGTCACTGCAGTCTGCTGACTGTGAGGCTCCGCTCTCGCCACAACATTGCTGAGGAGGAGGAAGTCTCCGGCGGGGGAGGAGGGCAGGGGAAAGAACCTTTCCGTCCTGCTGCTGCTCCTTGCTCCCGAGCCAGCCCACAAAGCCCAGCGGAGGATGCTGCAGGGAGGAGCAGCACCCGCCACCGAGGGGTTGCTGTTTTTGGCTGAGGGGGCCGTGCCCGTGCAGGGGCTCGGTGACAAAGTGCGGCGGTACCTCGGAGGCAGGCGGCTCTGGACCTGCGGCTCCCGCATGCTGTTTGATCACACCTGCTGAAGCTTTCCCAGCCTTGCCAGGGAGAGCCAGGCAATGTGACCATGCATCTGGCTTCCTGGCAAGGAGAGGGCTGCCTCTGGCCCCCTGCCAGCGCAGTCCATCTCCTCCTGAAAATAGTGCACCGTTTACAAAAAAGCCACCACCAGAAATCCGCACGCCCCGCTGCGCACGCTGAGCCGGGGCACAGCGCTGTCACCCGCCAAGGATGGGTGACCCACGGGCACTGCCACAGGAGCAGCAGTGCAGAGGATTTGGGGAGAAAGCAATGCATCCACTGCTGAATTTTCCTGCCCGAATTACAGGGTTCTGATTGCAAAGCTCCTGCCCTGAAGAAAGGAAATCTCTTCTCATTGAAGCAAGGAGTCATAAGACAGCAACTCTCCTTGCAAGCCAAGGGAAGGAGTGTTCCCAACTCCTGTTGGTTTGCTTGGAAAACAAAATCTCTGCAGAACTTCTTCAGTATTTTCCACTGAGTCTCAGTGTAATTGTACCAAAGCTCACCAGCTCCATCCCTGCTACAGCAAATGAGACTTTTTCAGATCAATTTATTTATCTCTTAAAAATTAGACAATGTACAACATAAGCAAACACTAAATCAGTCCAGTTGTGGCATCAAATTTCTCCCCGCAGCAATTCCTTCACCCTCCTGTCCTGAAATGGTTTTTACTTCAATGTCCAGCCTAAATTCTGCTCAGTTGCTCTGCTGGGATGTGCTCAGGTCATTTCTCTGCAGCAACATCTATTACTGTAAAAACACAAATGTGTAAGGAAAACCCAGCAGTCTGAGGATGAGAGACCAGATTTGGGACTTTGTGTGTCAGCAGCAAGAGTGAACCTGCCCATACATTGAGCTCTGGTGCTCAGGGAGGGGCAGCCCTCCAAATTGGCCTCCAAGTAGGGCCCCTGCCTTCTGACACCCTTTGGGTCTGCCAGCACTGGGCTGCTCACATCCTCCTGCACCATATGAGAAGTCTCCAGAGATGCTTCCCTGACTGAGAAAGAAGAAAGGACTCATGAATCAAAGGAAGAGAGCAAGTCAAAATATTTCTCCAGCCTGAAATTCCCTGGGATTGTTTCAGCAGAAGCTGATCCACCTTTGGAGATCCAAGCAGCCTCAGCCAGACCCCTAATCACTGGAACAGGGTGGGGACAGGGGCACACTGCCACCTTGCTGGAGCATTTCTTTATACAGAGAGCCTTTTGTATCCACAGGTAAGCATGGAAATAAGCCTTGCACGCCATGGTCAGATGCCACGTCCTGCCATCCCTTTCCAAGCAGTGATCCATCCAGCAGATGGTATTGTTGACAAGGAGCCTGTGAAACTGGCACTGCCAGTGCTGCCTGCCCCGCGGTGGTCCATGACCTCACCACAGAGCTGCTCTCAGGATGTTGCTAAGGCACATGTGGGCAGTCTGATGTTCACCAGCAGATTTTTCCAGAAATAAGACGATATCCACTCCTAACTGATTTCAGCAGTATGTACCACCAAGCCAGGGCTAGCCTCCCCCTGGACACCCCCATCCCTCCTGTCTCCCAGAGCATTTTATCTGGATGCAGTATGAAGATGTTGGCCACATGGACAGCAAGAAATCCCAGAGAAGTGGCCCCTGGACACACAGAGGTCATCTCAGCACGTTTGGGTTTGCTGCAAGTGGTCAAGCTATTTCTGCAGCATATGTGCAGCAGGCCAAACACAGCTTGAAGAATCACTGGACATGTGTTACCCGGTGTATGTGCACATATTTCTGCACTAGAAGCCTCCATCAGGAGCATGACACCTTTTATCATAAGGCAGCAGGACCCAAACATCCAGCCCTGCTCTGAAGCCACGCACACAATTTGAGTGCAGAAACAGCAACAGTGTGCACAGGCATAAAATTAACTGAGCTGCATTATCCCCTCCAGCAACCCTGCATTCAGGGATGCTGCAAAAACACAATAGCAAAAGAGGACAAAGGACAAGGATGTGGGTTGTAGAACTTGGCATCAAAGCAGGAGCTGTTCAGCTTCAGTTTTTCTAAGACAATCTGGCCTCTTGCAGCCCAAGGAGAGCACAACAGGTACCGTGCAGAGCTGGCACTGAACAAAGCTGCTGTGGAAGATGCAGATTAGACCCATGCACAGGCTGTGGGACTCACCAGGGTATCTTGGACCTACATTTCTGGACCCAGCCACCCTATTTCAAACAGCTGGAGTTGCACTCAGGTGGGTGATCAGGCACAGCCACAGGCTGTGCAGGTTTCCAGTGAGAACCCCAAGGTTCCTTGCCTGCCCACCACAAGGCTGCTGCCAACCCAAGAGGTTGCATCCCCCAGTATAGAAATGAGCTGAGGAGACTTGCTGGGGTGCAAGGCTGGAGGGCCAAAGACCACTGAGCCACTCCCCCTCTCCTTGAGGGCCCCTTAGAGCCCGTTAAGCAGTCCTGGCTCCTCTTTGCACCGAAACCACGGGGGAAATCTCTGCCCTGGCTTTGCTGGTGGACGTTCTGCAGCACGGACTGGGCACGTCGAATCCTTGTGCATTAGACATGCAGAGAAGCCAAAAAGTCGTTTGGAAAAAAGGAAGTGTATAAGTTACTCCTGCTTGAGGGCTCTAGTAATTTATGCACTGAGAATTTATACAGGTCATGTACCTATTTACATTGCTGTGCTCTAAAAAAATGCACAGTTACCTTAGCAACTTTAACATTGCAAGAGAGTACAGAGCTTTCTTAAAGAGACATTGTCAGGAGTGGACAGCCTGACCAGCCATTCCCTCGCTTCCCTGTGTCTGTTGGATCCACACCCACATCTGCTTTTCCCCTCAAATATCCATGTTGTTATTTTAACAATGAAAAAACCGCCTCAGAACTTATTGACATCTCCTAATAGTAAACAAAAACAAGCCTACCATGTACAAGAGTGAGGAAATATTATCAAAAAATAGACAGAATTTACTCATTTCATCATCCTGACATGTTCTGAAAGCTTAAAATGATTTTTCAATTTGTAGAAATTGCCTAGACTCTATAAAAACATAAAGCATGCTAGTTACACCTTGGGGCTTTCAGATTTTAAAAAAACATTGTTGAAGAAATCTAATAAGCTGACTAGGCAATAAGCACCCAACCTCTCTAATTTGTTTTAGTCGATTCTCCTCTCTTGCCAGAATTTTTCACTAGATTTGTTCATACAGTGTTTTTCCCAAAGCCAAGTTAACAGAAAGTCTCTAAAAAATGTTCCCTAGTACCCAAAATGCAAAAGTAGCTATTCAAAAGATAAACATTTTCTCTGCCCATCACAAGAGGTCTGGCACAGAGGTCCCACCAAGTCTGTTGCCAATCTTTTGTCAACCCTGTGAAAAGTTTTACAAACTAAGAAAAGATGTCTGATCAATCCCCCAAGCTGACAGTTGTGGAGAAGGACAGTGAGGTGGAAACTCAGGATGTGGAGGGAAGCAGGGCCACCCTGCTCAGGGAGGGGGGCAGTCCTTCCCTTTCTGACTGGAGTGCCCAAAGCAAGCAGTGGCTGATCCCCAGCACCCAGACACCAGCACAGTTCTCGCTGGGGTTTCCAAAACACAAACTTGCCACCCCAGATGATTCAGGGTGCACTTCACCAGCTGCCAAAAATCCTCCCTCGTTTTCTGCAGCTTTCAAAAGCAGAGTAAAGCAATGGCAAGACACACTGTCAGGGAGGGGCTGTGCTACAGAAAACAGTGATGATTTTCAACAAAACCCTTGGAGCCACAATCAGTAATGGCCCAGAAATGCTGCACTGTGGCACTGCTGGAATTTTGACTCTTCTCTTCTTTCCTACTCTCATCTATAAGCCATTGGAAAACACAAACCACACAGTAAAATATCTCCTTTCTCCCCATACCTACATAACAACCATCCATCTTCCAGTGTTAAAAAAAAAAAATTGTTTATCTTCCAAGCAACTCTGGTTTTGCAAACCTTAGAGAGCACACAATAGATTTAAACAACAGCTTTTTTTTCCCCCCAACAGCTATAAACATGATATATTCCCTGCAGCATTCTGTGAATAGTGGAGGTGCCTCTTTTTTTGCACACAAAGGTTGTGCACATTGAGCTGGGGCAGAGAGAGCAAGAGGAAAGCTATAAACCTCCTGTTTTCTGGCAACCACTTTATTCCTGCGTGATCAAAAAAAGAGTCAAACTGTGGCTCCTTGCAATAACAAGTACAAAAAAGAAAAAATAAGATGCAAAGAGGAAAGATGTTGACTCTCCCTGTTGAAAAGTGTATGTCCCCAGTCAAATTCTACAGCTCTGGGCCCACGTGGTTGGATTTTAAACCAGCTGGGCCAGAGAATTAGGGGAAATATCTACAGCAAAACTCAGGGGTTTTGCATTTCCAACTGTCCCTTTTCCTGGTAAGCATTGCACAGCTTCAGGGCTCCATTTCAGGAAAAGATGTGGGAGTGGATCTCAGAAATCACCTTCATAAGCAGCACAAGTGGACTCCCTCCAAAGCAATACAGCTGGGATGGGAATTCATTCCTCTTTCCTCTTGCCCTTATGGTTATACACAACCAAACCTCAGTGATTTTCTTTTAATACTGCCCTCAGTGGTCCCATCCACACTGCGCTGCCGAGGCAGCTCAGAGCAGGCTGGAGGTCTTGTAACCTGCTCTGAGTGAACCCCCACGAACACCCTTCCCTCACATCACTCCCCCATGGAAACCAGCAGAGGATAATGCAACTTCCAGCCATATCAGCCGTTGCAAGGAAACCTCTCCTCTAAATCCAACCTCCAGACCTGCACTGAGGAGCAAAACCCCCAGGTTTCTGAGACTCCCACACAAACGGCACAGCCGCCGTCCAAAGCAGCATCCCACCCGCCCTCCAGCCTCCCTTCTCCTGCAGCAGGAGGAGTCTGGGAACCCACTGGAGGATGTGGAGAGGGGGGATTGTGCAGGGCCACTCCTCTCCCCATCCTCCAGGCTGTGTCCTTCCCTGGCCTCTCCCCATCCTCCAGGCTGTGTCCTTCCCTGTTTTCCATGGAGGCAGCGCCATGCCTGCCGTGCCCGGGTCCCACGGGCAGGGTGACACTTTGCCAAGGCACTGGCAGGTCTGTGCTGCGTCACAACGAGCCCCTCCACGTTCATTCAGCTTGGAAGAATCAAAGAAAAAAAAACCAGAGGGAAGGCAGGATGAGGCACAGCAGATGGCTGAGGACAGACACCGCATCCCATTCTTTCTTGCTCTGCAAGGAAACGGCTTCACTCTCCTGTTTATCGTGCTGCTCCTAGCTTTTTTTCTTGCCACCTAAAAATAGGCAGAAATTGGTGTCCAAATACCCAAAGTCTCCACGTTTTTGTTGCCTCCACTTAGATTTTGTGGCTTTCTCTCCCCGTTGCAGCTCTTGAGGCCACGCGGCACAATGAGGGTGCGATTGCTGTGAGATAATCACACCCTTGGGGTGTTATTAAGCACAAGGCTATGCCTCGTGCCTCTCACTCTCCAGGGATGTGATTATATCATGATAACCAAACTCCCCAGAGACACCTTATTGCAATTATGACATTTCTTTCAGGTTTATGTATGAATACATTATTCAAGGAAATTACTTTGATCACCAGAAACTTCCACTTAGTGTTCAAATACTTAAACTGGATGGTTTGCCAAGATGAAGTTCCTTCCTTACAGTGTTTGACAGGGAGAGAAACGGGGCTTTTAATCTGAGCAGAGCAGCACCAGGGCCTAATCACCAACATGCAGATGCGTTCTCTCTTATTTAGGATGGCAGTTTTTCAAATATCCCAACTAATCCAAATATTCAATCCATATTTTGGCAATTCCAATCCCTGGAGAACTCATCCCACAAAAAATTTGGGTTGGACTCGATGATTTTGGAGGTCTCTTCCAACCTAGTGATTCTGTGATTTCTCTAAAGAGATGTTTAAGACAAAAAGAATTAAAGATGGAGCTTTTGCTTTCTGGCTTCTCAAGCACTCAAACTGCAGGTTCAAGGATCAGAGAGAAGTAATAGCTCCTCTCACTGACTTTATAAACTTGGCTGGGCCACTGAACTGGTGTAGCCTCACCTGTGTAAGGCACCCAGCATCTTTCCAGTGACATCCAGTGACTCTTTGTAGTGACTGGCCCAAATGTTCCAGCAAAACTTGTCAGTTTAATGTGCACACCTGCCTCCCTTGCTTGTGGACATGTCTGCAGCAGCAGGAGCTGTTTGTACAGATGGTTTTCCTCTTCCACTGTGGTGCAAGAACAATCAGATCTACAGTGCTGAAGGGTTAAATAGTTGAGGGGCCAGAACTGGCTCTGCAGATTAGTGGTGGGGCAAAACCAAGGTCACACAGCAGAGAGGTCACAGGAAAGGCCAGCACTGTGCCACAGATGGGTAGTGTCAGCTGATAAAAGGTGCAGCCAGAAGGTCTCCAAAGCCCATCAGACCCTTCAGGGACCAACTGAATTAAAACAAAGAAGCAGAAATAACACCTGCACCCCAACAGCAATGAATATTCCCTAGAGACACATGGACTGAGCAGGAGGGTACTGTGGATCTGTTCCTGTGTTTGTTTGAGTGACCTTGGCTGAGTGTTTATGAAATACATATTGGTTATTGATCACTGTCCCCATCCCTCACCAGAGAGAACCCACAGTTAATGGCACTGCTCTGGTGTCACAGAAACACAGAAAACAGCCTCAGTGCTTTGCGGGAGGGATCAGAAAATACACATCCAAACTCAGTGGCATCATCCACAGGCTTTTTTCCATAGTTTCTGTACAGCTGGGCTGTGTTCCACAGCAGCACTCCTTGCTCCAAACAGCCCTGCTATCACTGCTTCTTTGACAGCCAGCAATTCCAAATGTCTGTGCCACCTTCCACTGAAACAAACACCAGACCAAGGGCTACAAATAGTATGAACCTAATTTCTTATTCTCGCTTTCAAATGAAAAAAAAAGTTGTGCCAGAAGAAAACATAAGCTCTTATTAACCAAATTCTGGCAGTTTGGTTAAATAGTTTATTTTTTTTAATTCCTGAATGAGATGGGAATTTTAATGAGAGCTCAGTGTGCACAGTACAGCTGAACAACCTACAGGAACATTCCCACTCTGGATACTCAGTTAATATCTTAATGATGTTATTCCTCCACTTGCAACCAACAGCCAAGGAAGAAATCTCATCATTGTTCCAAATTTCCTATGCCAAGCCCGTCTTTCCTATGCAAAGTATTAGTCCCTGATCACCTGTCTCTGCTAAACATAATTGCATCCTGTCATGAGCTTTGATCTCTAAAATAGAGATCATCTCTAAAATTGCCTGTGCTTGGGGGCCTCTGCCTTGCTGACACGTGCTGCAGCAGAGCTCCCTCACAGAATGGTTCAGAACAGCAGGAATTTGGCTGTGCTGGGCTGAGAGGTGGTTCAACCTCTTGTTTGGGACTTTAGAGAACAGCATTTCCCTGAAGCTCCTGACACCCTTCTCCACGGTGGTATTCAGTTCCGTGGAAGTGCCTGTGCTGATCTCTTCAGCCCCAGGTGGCTGCCAGGAAAAGGTTTCTGCAGGTGCCAGAGGTCACAGACCATGCTCTGGGGCTCTGAAGGCTTTGGAAAGCGCTGTCCTGCTGGGCAGTAGCGCTGCCATGCCCCTACAAGCCCACCTGCAAACGGGGAATGCAAATGCTCCCAGTCTGCACAAGACCTTCTGAGAGCTGCTGCAATTCTCCTGTGCCTTCCTCAGCCTTCCCAGCACCTTTGGAGCCCATCACACTCACACCTCTTCCTCTGAATTTGAGAAGCAAAGTGGAAGCGTCAGAAAATCTGTTACACAGGTGATGTTTCTCTTACAACAGCCATGAGAACGTTTCTGCCACAGGAGCCAAATATATATATAAAGTGCTAAAGATAATGACAGAGTGTGCATTACCAGCCTCTCGTCACTGTATAGTTATGGGTGATAAATATAAATCCACGGTGAACTTCACATATCTCACATCCTTTACTGACTATCAGTAAAGGTGACTCCAGGCAGGAGCAGCTTATCTCCAGCAGTGTACCAAGTTAATTGAAATGAGCTTAAAACCAGCTCAAATGATCAAATTCCTACACACACGACTTTGTTTCTATCTCTTCAGCAATGTGACAGGCGACCTGCAGAATTACAATGTGATGGGAAGTGCCAAGAGAGCTGGTCAGACACTTTTGAGGGGGGCGGGAAAAAATGAGGAATTTGGTTAAGAAGTGCATTTTATTGCTAAACAATCCCTGCTGTTTGAAAGTTCTGGATGATGATAAACAAAAATACTAATGCAGAATAGATTCATTACTAAGGTCTCTGTGAACTGGTATTTACAACATTTGCACTGCTGCTCACCCAGCCTTCCTCAAACAGTGTTTTTCTTTACACTACGAATTTGAGCAGAAACCAAACATTTATGTGTTATCAGGAAAATTGCCTCTTGGTTATCCTGTTATCACAGCACGTGGGGAGTGATGCTGGGAGGCTGAACCACAGAATAATTGACAAAGAGCATCCTTGGGGTTTCTGTGCACCAGGACTTGCTGATGGAGGCAAAAGTGAATTATGGCAGAGCCCAGCCCAACATAACTCTCTATATCAATTTTAGTACTAATTCAGCCACCAGTTCTTCCCCTTTATTTGGCCCAAACCTTCTTTTTGTACACCAATACCTTTATTCATGTCCCCCACTAACCTAGACTTGATAATCCAGGCTTAAACTGGGTAAACTGAGGCTGAAGAAGATTATGTGTGGAAACAGCCCTTTCTGTGATAAAAAAGAGTGGGAGACCCTGGTTTGTTTGGCCTTAAAAGCCTGAGACTGTGGGTTTTGGGGCCCTTAAAAACCAGGGCTGGGGGCCCTGAATCTCTCCTCTGGTTTGGGAAAAAAACCACACACCTTGGAAAGCTGCTTAGACCTTGCCTCAGAGCACCCATTGCCCATTAGGAAGAGCCTCCTGTGTTCATCACGAATGCAAATAATAAATGCAATTTGTGTACAACAAACGTTTCTTTGGACAATCAGCAAGAGTGTAATTACACTTCTAAAAATCACCCACGAATCAGATCCCCCGTTTGCAATGATTGTATTGCTCAAAAGGAAGTCTTAGATCGCTGTATTTCTCCAAGCTAAACTGCTCTCCTCGTGGTAACAAATAAATGCACTTGTTATGGTGTGCTTGGTTCTCATAAGGACAATTACACAAGGACAGCATCAGTGCTGCCAGAAAACGAAATCAAGGGAGGAGGCAGTGGTTGCCAAAGCTGAGCCTGTACTTTATGAAATCTGATTCTCTCCCAAAGACACAACTCCAGCCTGGCAATATTTGCAGAGGTGACACAACCCACAACATATTCTTGTGCTGTAAAATTCATTGAGGGCAGAAGAAGACAAAAAAAGATAATAATTAAAAAAAAATTCAAACACTCCACCATTTAAGGAGCGGACTTTAAAATAAATGCACAATGAAAGGTTATGCTGTCATTAAAGGAGTAGCCAACACTTTCCAGCATGAGTTAACACAGTGCTGCACAGGCACTTTGCATTTGCAGCTAATCTGCCAATGATTAAATGAGCTGTTATTGAGCATTTGCCCTGTTGAACTAGGTTTTCCTTATCCTTATTAATCATTCATTTTGCACTACAGTAGCCTCCTGTCTTTGAGCAAAACATTTTTTTTCTTCTTTTTTTTTTCACTAAGGCAAATTTAACTTTTTTTTTCTCTTTTCTTTCCTCTGGTGATGCCCTTTCTGATCCCAAGAGCAGATAGCTGAGCAAAAGCATGGACAAAACCTGGGAGAGCCCTAAAGAGCGTGGGGAAGCAAATTCTTTTTGCACTCAAACTTTGGGAGTTGAAAGTAGAGGACATGGCTGGAGCCACTAAGCTGTGGTGTAAACACGGCCATTTAAGAGGATTTGCATACCATTTATTAACCTTCCAGAGGAACTACACAGACCCCAGTCAGGGAAAACAACTGTGTACACATGTTCCTTCCATTCTTGTTATCGAAATATATCTTCTGCCAGCCACCCCCCAGCATTTTCCACAGGCAGAAAAATACTGGGAATGGGAAGGGGGTGGGTGGATCCAGCCTCTTCCCTGTCCCCTTTGGGTTTCACGAGGTCTGGAATCCATTTTTAGCTACATTTTAAGAAGAAAGGTGTGAGCAGGCACCTTCTGTGCTTCAGGTATTTGTTAATGCCCGGAAAGGGAGGTGATCCTGCGATCCTGTCAGGAAGGATTGTGGATGTGGGTGCTGGGTGCTGGTGTGGATCATCTGCAGAGCTGGGGGCTGTGGCAGAGCCTGCAGCACCTCACGTGTCCTCAGGTTCCTCCACCAGGTCCCAGCCTCACCTTCACCCTGATTTAGGATTTCTCTCTGTGCCACCACAGTTTGTACCTCAGTTTCCCCAAGGATCAGGTGAGGACACCAAGGCCTCCTCCCCTCCCCTGGGCACTCCTCGATCCCTCCTGGCCCTATAAGCACCATCCCTTGTGCTCTTTTTGCTGGTACAGGCTGTATTTACTGCGTACATTTCAAGGTGCTTAATAAAAATTCTCAACAGCAAATTTCACAGCCTTCTAGAAAGACAATTCTCTCTATATGGGCATATTACTGGGACCTCTTTTGAGAAATACAGAGGAAACAAAAGCAAAAAGCTGTCTCCACAACAGTAATGAAATTGTGCACCCACACAGGGTGAGAGCAGACAGCAGACACACAGACACAAATGGGGTGGGGAGATGTTGGATGGAGAAATTCCAAAGGCACCAACAGAGCTTGAGTTACATCTCCCCAAAACCTCCCAGGCTGCTTTCTTTTGGGCTGGCTGTGCTTCATGGAGAGCAACCAAATGGGAGGGGGTACAAAATACCCCCTGGGACTTAGGAGATACAGACTCTTACCCCATCCTACCACGTATGTGCACAGCTCCAGAGCCCCTCCAGTTTCATCTGCACCACCTGGAGAATTGGCCAGAGCCTTGATCCTACAACCTGCACTTTCTTGGAACCACTGGTGGCTCTGAGCATGGCAGTGCCTTGGTGTCCCTGCACCTTAGCAGGAGCCCTGGTGTACTGGGACTGCTGGAAGGTGGATGAATGTCCACAAATTTCCCCGGAAAGCCCAGATTTCTATCCCTGATAATTCTCTGCACCATTCCAAAGAGTGAAGGCATGTGCTGAGTTTGGAGCTGGGGGTGAATGGGGATGAAGAGCAAACATCATCATAAAGGTGTCAAAGGCATCAGGGAGCCCTCCAGCCCCTGCTCCTTCACCACCACACACACAAACACTCTCCTGCTTCAAAGCTTAAGAGAAGAATGTTATGCACTTTAAATAAATAAATAGATAAATAAATAAAAACAGAGAAGAAAGCTTGTTAGAAGAGATTTTTCTCCTCTGCAATTTCTTCTGGTTTTTTTCCCTTTAAACACGTTTCACTCACTTTACTCTTTGGTTTGGAAGCTGGATTTACTAATACAGTTTTTTCCTTTCATATAACAGTGTGTTGTAAAGTTTACTCTGCAAGCACTGCATAGGTAAAGCTTTAAAATACAGCTCTATAATTGATTTTTCATTGATTTTTGGTTAAACCACGGGGCCTACGCCATTGTTATAGGGTTTTATAAAACCCTATTGTTATGTGTTTGTTATTCAGGTTATAATTTTTTAAAGAATAACTTCTTTAAACTCTCAATGTAATAAAATTCACCTTCATAATAACTACACTACCACTAAAAATCCAACATCACCTTCCAAAACTCAAGGTGATCACGCAATTGAGGAAGAAATCCTGACATCCAATATGTTAAAGATATGTTCAGAAAGTGTAATTAATGTGAGACAGAAAGCAAAATAGAAAGTTCTGAAATCTCTCCCAGCAATCACATACTTCACAGTGTAGTACAAATGCAGTTCCAAGGGCTATTTTTAGCCTGGCACACACAGGTATATTGTTACCCAACCTGCTGCTAGAAGTAATTTTAAATATCTTTCTGATCAAAGAAGATGCTATATTCAAGAGCAGGCACAGAAGTCATGCTTATCTTACATTCTCCATGAGAACATTTGACCTTCCTGATTTGGGTTCATTTGACAAGGGTTTGCTGGCTGCTGGAAGATCTGCATCTCATGTAGAATGATTATAATAAAAGTTGGTGTCAGAAACCCTACACAGAGCAGCATTCTCTTTACCTACCAAAAGGTGACATTTTCCAAGCTGTTACCTAGAGAGCAAAGGACAAATGGAAAAGATCAGTCACATAAAAGCAGCATTATCATAACATCCCATGGCAATTTCAGGGTCCTTTGAAGGCCAGATGCTTCTGCTCCATATCTAAATTTCCCATAATAAGAGACTCGATGGAAACACAAACGTCGCAAAGTAAAAACTCCTGGCTAACCTGCAATTTCAAGTAATTTTCTGTTTAGAATTGGTCAATGTTTTCCAGCGTGAGAGTGAAATATTTTCCCTGCTGTGCCAAGGAGAGACAACAAAATATTGGGAGTGAAGTTGTACAAAATGCTGTGGACAGATTGGAACTGTTGGACTGGCTCAGCTGGGTGGGAGCTGCAGCTGAGGAGCTGCAGGTGAGGCTGAATTCCCTCAAAGGGCAGGATCTGTCTGGCAGGATCCCACCTCATCCCTGACAGCTGCTTCACAGCAAACAAAAGACACCCTAGGATTGATAATCCAAAACCAACCTGGACACAGGAAAAGGTTTTTGGTGGTTTCTTCCCACAGCAAAGCAGACAACCTCCAATGCTTTTTAGAAACGTTTGGTTCTGTTGCAACATATTGAGTATATCTGTTGTTGGTATTCAGTTCTGAGACTCTTCTGAAGCCTCCAAAGTTTGCAAATCAAGGTTTAGAGTGAAACCCAAGAAAAGCCAGTCCCTCACAAGATCCAAGCATGGTTTGGGCTCAGCAATGAGCAATGGGTACACCCCCAGCAAGCTGACATATTCCAAACTCTGCAAGCTCCATTTCCTTGCACAGATGGCAACCTTGCATGGAAGGTCCACAGCAAACTCTAAAACTGTCATTTCAACCAAACCCTCACGTTGGCCCTGCCTTTCTTAGGCCAAAATCATGCCAGACTATCTGCAGGAGCTGGGGAAAGAGACTGGCTTTAGGAGAGAGCAAACTGACTTCATTGGAACTACTGCCAAGCCAGGCTGATGGAAATAAGAGGAAAATCACTGTCCTCCAGCCTGAATTCCCAAAGGAAGCAGAGCCTTTGCAAAGCCCTGGTTCCCACTTGCTCAGCCAAAAGAAAACAAAAACAAGTAAGGAAGGCAGAGGGCAACATCCACAGTCTGACCAATGCATGGATCTACCTGGCCTTGCTCTGCTAAATCATCTCAAAATATAGGCTTGTTTCTTGGTTATTATTCTTTATTTATATATATATTTTTGGGGAAAAAAAAAAACAAAACAGAAAGGAAAAAGAAAAAATCGATTCTTCTATGATTTACGGTGGGGTTAAGGCAAACGTGAAGCCCATGTTAAGGCTGTTCATCTCATGATAAAGCAGCAAAAAGGTCAACAAATTACTCTCTCCCTAATGGTTCATTTGAACCAATGAAAACGGGATATTTTATCCTCCCGGGTCAGGCCTCCTTAGAAATCCTTCGTCCCCTTCCCTCCTTCCCTCCTCAGCCTCCCCCTATACCCCCCTCCCTCCCCCTCACTCCCAGCCCCTTTCTTTTAACTCTCTGTCTCTGATCCTTCAAGGTGACCTTTTCTCCTACTCCTAATACCAAATTTTCTGGCTGAGCGCCGCTGAGCGCTGCTGCCGCCCTGGCCGGGGGTCCCTGGGCTGCAGGGGCCGGGTTTGGAGCTGCAGCCCAGCCTCGGGACGGGCTGTGCCCCGCTGATGCTGCTGCGCCGAGCGGGAAAGGGATCCAGAGCCGGAGCGCTGGAGCGCGGAAAGCCCTGCGGTTCCAGCCCCGCTGGGGAGAGGTTTATTTGGCCATCGGAGCCTCATCAGTTGTAACCTCGCAGGGGATGATCCGGGCTTCCCCTGCTTTAGCCAGAGCTGGAGCAGCCAGCGCTAACTGCTGCCTATTAGGAATAGCTATCACATCTAATTGTTATCCTTGCTGCTGATTGAGGGGGGAAGTGGAGGGATGGGAAGTTCAGCCGGGTGACATGATGCAGTTTTAATGAGTCTCTCTTTTTCTTTCCCTTTTCTTCTTCCGTTTTTTCTTCCCCCCCACCCCCCGCCGCCCCCCTCGGCCTGGCTGTTTTAATATGGAAATATAGTAAATTCTAACAAAATCAGGCTGGCACGCAGAGCACAGACCGAAGGCAAACCTCCAGGAGCCTTTCAGCAGTGGCTGGGCAGCAATAAGCAATACAGAAGCAATTAATTCCTTAAATTCTTTAGCGCAGGGCCTTTGGAAGGGGGGCGGACACTAGATTAAGCCCTGCTTCATTTGCCTATTTATTCACCTGCCAGAAGGCTGAAAGGGTTAAATGGCGTGGTGGAGCAGAGAGCCTCCCCAGAGCCGGCTCCCGAGTGGCCGTCCCCGGCAGGCAGCGCTGGCTCCGCCGCAGCACCGCGGCTCGCTGCAGCCCGGCCTCCCGCATCAAACAGTTAAAAATGCACTTTTCCCCCTCTCCCGGCAGCTGCGGAGCTGCGAGGTGGGGCTGCAGCACAACCTGACTCAGCAAAGGCTCCTGATGCCAGCGCAGCCCCACCGGTGCTGGAATTCACCCCAGCAGAGGCGAGCGGAGCCCGGGGCTGCTCCCAAAGCCAAACGCGCTCTGCAGAATTAGCCCCACTTTAGAAAAAGAGGATTTCTGAGCTGGGGTGCATGTCTGACACCGCGAGAGGCTGGTACACAGCGATGGTTTTTTTTTTTTTTCCTAATGGAGAGATTAAGCTCCACGTTGGGATCTGGTTTGTATTTGTTCCTTGCCTTGCTTCCCCGCAGACGTGCGTGAGTCCGAGCCGTGCATCCCAGGGCTGCCCTGCACACCCCAGCTCCTCTTTCCCACATTTCACCAGAACTAGATCACAAAAGTTAACTCTCCCAGTGTAGTTGTTTTGTTTTGTATGCCTCGACGCGCACGCTGGGCATCAATTGTGTCTGTACCAGGGAAGGTTTTAATTACAGACTCATGTTTGTGGTGCATGACCAGTTTATCCCCAATATAGGTCACTAATTTGGATTCTCTTTTGGATGGAGGATCCCGTAGTGCTGCTCGCTGCGATGTCTGGCAGCTCATACCCAACCCCAGAGCTTTTGCTCTTTCTCTCTGAGTTTTTTTGAGATACAAATCTGTTTTCACAAGCTAAGAAATGTGTGTGTTTGGTTGGTTGTTGTTCCAGGGTTTTTGGGGTTTGGTGTTTTTTTTTTTTTTCCTTGAAGAATTAAAAATGTAGCATATTTGAAATGTATTTAGAGGCAGGGTTCACACACAATCACACACTCAGAGGAGGGATGCCAGTGCCTATGGAGTATGATAGCTCAAAACACAGAGAGAGCATGTAATGCAATTTTGTTGTAGCATATCACTGAATTTTGTTGATATAATAACCTGAAATAAAGTATTAGGACAGATTGACATGCCTGGGTAGCACAGCTGAGGATTCAAACATTTAAATCTAACATGTTCTAGCTTGTTCCTGCTGAAATCGATGGAAGTTCTCCTTCACAGCTGATTGCAGTGGGGGAAAATGGATCCAGCTTTTGCAGAATAATGACAGGAAGCGGAATGGGTAAGTTCAGCTGAGTTTTCAAATGTTGATTTCTCAGCTCAAATCAGCTCTAATTTCAATCTGGCTTTTGGTGGGGTTTGAGGGTGGGGTTTTGGGGGGTTTTTTGTTAGAGGAAGAAAAGAAAGCTATTTTCCTTGACATTCATAAATAAAATAGAAATCATCCCAATGCAAGTAAAGAGAGAGAGAAGAGAGTGAAAAACCTGTTTAATCGGCATCCTCCTTTCATGCCTTTCACTGCCTTTGCCACTCTTCTATTGCCACTTTATCTACCCAAAGGATGAGACCATATCCTGCTGGAACCTGGAGATTCTCTAAGTCTGCTCACAACAGACACAAAAACTTCAAACCATATTTCTGAGCTCCAGATCTGAAAACACACATATTGCAAAAAATATCATAGCCTCACGCTCAATTTATGGGTGGTCACATTCTCATTCCAGTCACCTATCTCTGTTCCAAGACCATCCTGAGCAGGCAGTTGCTCTTTTAGCTGCCTGATAACATCATTTTTAATTTTTTTTTTTCCCCAGGATTCTGCAGCTTCACATTAGCAATTTATGTCTGGGCATTCAACCTCCAAACTGACTTCAAAAGATTTTAGCAACAAGGCACTGGTTTATACTTCCAGCGAGACAACAGGGATGCCCCAGTTAATCACAGGAGAAGGAGGCTCCAACCCAGATCCCAAAAAGCTGAAATCTTTCAGAAAAGACTAAACCTATTTCAAATTATTTTTACAGAGGGTATTTTCCACCACCCCTCCCCAGGACTATCTCCTTTGATTGACTTTAAACATCAGGAAAGTTCTGGGAAATAGGAAACTTCTGTAATAGGGCTCACACAAACACATTTAAAGCTCATTTACAGCAAATTCAATTTTCCATACTAAAAACTTGCCACTTCAAAATGCTTTCTCAGATTTCAAAAGCGGAGTTTTCAAAAATAAATCTGTAGCAGCTACAAAAGCAGACTGGAGAATTTTGCTAGAAATAGGGAAGAAACACTCTTTTCCTTCAAACAAAACTAAATCAAATGGATTAATGAATGGCGAGGAAAATCGACAGGAAGGGTCTTGACATTTCCAATAGGAGCTCTGAAGGGAAAGAAAATGGCAATTCCCAGACCTCTCAAAGCAACCCAAAGAAATCCTTTCTGTGGTAGAAGTCTGGAAAGAGGAAAAATGCATATCCCAAAATACTGCAACACCGTTCAGAGAAGGGGAAGAGAAAACCTTTCCATTCTTTCCATTCTCCTGACTGAAAACTCAAACCCTAAATAATTTCAGGTTTCATCTACAATGTCCTTCTGGTTTGTTTTGTTCAGGTGAGGCGGCTGGCTTGGTTTTGTGTTGTTTTTTGTTCCAACTGCGCTCGACAGAAATCACGGACCTGAATCAAAAATCAGCTGCTGAATCCTTCCTGCACTGCTCGCAGCATTCCCGGGAAGGTTCATCTTTTGTGGGAAACAAAGAGTTGGGGGAGGCAGACGGGAGCAGCAGCCCAGCCCTGCTGCCCCATCCCGCATCCAGGGGAGGGCACAAGCTCCTCGCAGGGTACGACCTTGCTCAAGATGTTTCCTTTGCATCTTCCCGGGAAAGGAAAATGCCATTCCCTGCCCCGGACGGCTCCTCCGGGCACGCTTTTACATTCAAATCAGCCTCCCGGGGCACCGGGCTGGGCGCTCACCCCAAGCCATGAGCTAAAGTGTAACTGTGTGTTCCTCAGCTGGAGGAAAACACTGGGAATACAAATTGGAGCCCGGATCGTTTCCTGGCGTTGTTTTACTGTAAATTTAAATGGCCTTGGCGTTGTGAAGCTCTCTCATTTATTTTAAAAGCAGGAAAGATTTATACTACCCAGAAGTCGTTCAGAGTGGGATGGAGAACAACAGGACTTGGGTTTTGCTGTTTTCCTAACAACAGCCAAAGCCAGGGCTGCCTCTGGGCTGAATTGCAGAGGGGTTTGGGGTACTTTTATTTCTCTTCCAAAATACTCTCACATTTTTCCTGTGTTTCCTACACATCATCTTCTGATATAACCCCTGGTAATCCAATGTGCCATTTACCCTTTAAAACCCACCTGGGTTTCAAGTAGCAGCTTTCAGAGCCATCCCTGTATTTCTTGTACATGCTAAACATAAAAGCCCCTTCATGGGGATTCAGGTGATTTTGGCAAAGGTGGGGTCAGTCTCCTGGTCACAAAGTGTTGCCGTTGAGGATGGTTTTGAGACACAAATAAATACTCAGGATTAACCTCCTCCCTTTCAGAGATGGAAGAACAGGCTGGGGAAGGAAAAATGACCCAAAGACAAAGAACAGACCTGTAGGGAAGCTGAGCTTATTGCTCATGCTCCTGGCTGGCAGCCCCATCCCTGTACCACTACTCAAGCTCTACATCTTTGCAGGGTATGCAACTGGCATATGGAATTTTCAAAAGCAATTTTGTAAAGATGGGCTTCTATTTCTGTGCATGCCATAGCTTTTAATCCTGAGGCAGAAACAACCAATGCCTGAGTTTTGCATGCATGCATATGCATTACCTGGAAAAGGCAGGCGAATGTCAGTTTTGGGTTTCTACCAAAATCTTCCCTTAGCTGAGTTTTTGTCAGAAACTGGAGAACAGACAGAAGCAGAGCCCTTAAAATATGTTTTCAGGGTTTAAAATGGAAACTGCAGCCTTCTTCCCTTCCCCACTTGTACCTGGGGTGACATTCAGTGCTCTGGGGACCCACAGATCGTCCCCTGGATGCAGCACGAAGTGGCCAAGGTGGACATCACCCCACAGAGGTGAATGCTAAACTTGGGCATGAGCTCTCTGTTGGATAAGAAACATGTGCAGAGAGAGGCTGGAGAGGAATAAAAGCAGGGATGAGAGATATTCCTGACTGACCTGCTATTATTTGAATACACAGACTCAGCTGTGCAGAGAGGCCAGTGCTGGATATTAACACAGAGATTTCAAGCTCTGCCTTCAGGGTTGGAGCTGGACTCTCTTTTGTCATATATTCGTGTCTCCCTGGTGCATAACCCATTAGCTGAGGCTGTGCCCAGGCTGCCAGGGGTAGGAATAAGCCACACATGTGTTGGATCAGGAGAGTGCAGCATCTCTGGTTTTCATGGATACTCAGCAGCCAGCCAGGGATACCCATTGTTGGACTCAGTTGTACATCATTGAGAAATTCCAGTTCCACAGACATCTGAATCACTCATCTACTGCCCACTCCAACAGGAACTGGCCCTAAAATCTGAGAGAGCTGTAAACAGCCCTTCTTCCATGAACTAAGATGGATGTTTGTTCATATCTGTTCTTTTAGATGTTTATTGCCCTAACTGGCTTTTCATTAACTCAAGAGCTCTGCTATTAATTTTCATATTCATAGTATTTATGACTTTGTAGCTATATCATCTGATTCTCTCCATGTACACATTCTAGGTCATCAACAGCTTATTTCATTTCCCCAACACTGGCATTTAAATCTATCTGGCCAGGTCATGCAAATTCCTACAGGGGAATTCTGAAAAATATTCAAAGCTTGATCTTTTCTGGGCACAGACACCTCACTGAAATTTGGGGTGTGTATTCAGGTGTAGAAATTAGATTTGTTGAAATCAGGCACCAAAAAAAATGTTTTCCCTTTTTAAAAGAAATTTTAGAATTTCGTGGTCCACTTCCATAGGGCTAAGTCCAGTTTAAACACTGGGGTCTGGACAAACTTTGTTCTTCAGACACAGAGGGGAGAAAGAAAGTAAAAGTGAAAAAATATTCACATTTTTTTGAGTGAACCTCTTTTTCCTGTTACTATTTACTCTGTCTCCAACAAATCACTTATTTTTTTTAACCTTTCAAATGTTTCTATCACTAAGACAGAAAAAGATATTTAAAGTATGGATAACCATCACTTTTCCATTTGTGGCCTGTCTAGAAGCTTCCAGTCTTTGGATCAAACACCCCAGAGATATCAGTGTGGCCCAGGTGTCACCTTCCATCCTTGGCTCGCAGGAGCTGGTTAAGCTCTGCAGATTTCATTGGTACCTGCCTTCACTGATGTGAGGTTTTTAATCTTGTCCTTGGGTTGGCTCTAGCTATGATCTGAGCTAAGTGGCAGCAAGGTGAAAGGAAGTGATTAATATTGTTTTCAGTGGTGACTGCATCGAGCCTCTCACTCTGAGGGTCTGTGAGCGATGGCCATGGTCAACTCTGCACCGCGCAGGATTCGGCTCTGCTAACACAAAATTGCCTTGAATTATCACACATGCAAGAGAACAACAGAGTCTGAGGGGAAAGAAAAGCCCAGGAATTAAATCAGGCCATAAAATAATGAATTTTCTGCTGGACTACAACTGTCATATCATGGAAAAGGAGCAAACTGAAGAGGCTGAAAACTCGACTCCTCTGCCTCCATCAGAAGGGCGGTGGGGATGCAGGGACGGAGAGTTCTGGCTACCCCAGCTAAACCTAACACAGACCTCCAGGCATGGAAAACACCCTTCAGCCCTTCCACATCTTTGGCTTTCTTCTCACTATCTTCAGCCTCTCTCCTTGATTTGAGAGGGAGAAAAATCCACTTGGCATTTGCAAATGGCTGTGATTCAATGCAGCGAAGGGTCTCTACCGCCGCCAGCCTCGCTGAGCCTTGGGAACTCCTTGTGCCATAATGAAATCACATCTGCTGCCGAGTAGGGAGTCAGTGAAGGATGGATGAGTGGGGAGATGCTTTCTCAGGCAGGCTGGGCTCTACTACTTCCCGAGTTTAACATCCATGTGCTGCACCATCTGGGGTGTGCGTTGGCCCAGGCGCCTGCCCCAGTTACAGTGACTCTGGGGCAGCTCAGGGGCTGGAGCAGGGTGGCACAAGGACCTTTTTGCAGTGGACCAGCTGCTGGGGAGTGAAGGTCCTGATCCTTTTAGGCACTGTCTCACAAAACACAGTGTCACAAATGGATGTCCTGATTCCAACGAGAGGCTGCAGCGGGCTTGGGAAAGCCCAGAGAGGTGGATGTAAAGGCAAACAATGAATCTCATCATGGATTCATGGTAACAAGTGCCTACAGAAGTAGCACTCTTCACAAATTTCTCCAAGCTCTTAGAGCATCTTAAGAGGAGATCACTCTGTCACTTGCTTTATGGGTCTGTGGAGGATCCTACTGGGTAAGAAATGCACATATTTAAGTTTATGGGAAGATAAACGGAGCATTTAGTGCCCGGCTCTGTTCATATTCAGCTCTGTGCATTCTGAGGTATATTCCTGCCATATGGGGCATTCTGGCTGACCAAACCAGAACAGGTTCTGTAATTATTTAATTGCTATAGCAGGATGATACCTGTTATTAATATTATAAATAATAAACAATGTGTCTTAAACTATAAACCCCAAAGAGCAAGTCAGACAAATGCATGGGGGAAAAAAAAAACAGCAATGTGAAAAATACTTCTCTCTACTAAAGATGAAACAGTGGCACTGTAGGAGTCAGGGAAGTGGAAATACTGGGAAAATAACAGTGTGGTCCCTGCCTTGTGCTGAATCTGCACAAACACACACGATATGAAATAGTTTCTGTCCTGAGGACTTAAAATTCATGGCTTAGGCTGAGTGAGAAAATGCCTTATGAGCTCTCTCTCTCTCTCTCGTGTCTCACTAAGGAAAGATCTTCAGGGGTAGAAAGAGCCAAGACAGTGGATTTTATCATCTCCAGCTGTATTTTCACTTCCATGCCCACCAAAAGCAGCTCGCTGACATGAAAGGTTTGCAGAGGGACAGAGGGCAGGGACTGCCAGAGAGAAGTACAGGAGCAGAGACCAATGCAAGGGAAAGAGAGCACAAAAAGAAAGAGGCAGGACAAGGCTCATCTTTTTTTGAGGGACAATGGACATGCTTTAGGGGGACGGGGTGGGAGAAGCCAAGCAGGGTAAGAGGCAGGGCTGGAAGTGATAAAGAAAGGTTTCACTGCCAGAGAGGGTGACATTCAACTGATCTTTCCCTGGCAGTGAGCTGAGCCTGGACCTGACATCTCCACAGGCAGGTCCTGCATGGGCTCTCTGCCACAGCCACCTCCCCAGCTCTCCCTTCGTCTCATGTCTGTGCAGAGCAAGAGAAGGGACAACATTTACTGTGCTTTTTTCAATGTAAAAAACCAGTGACTTGGATAGAAACTACTCAATATCTCTAAACCCCCCACTTCATCTCCTCACCTAGAAAAACTCTTGCTTTTTTAGTTTTTCCTACCTCCATCAAATGAGAAGCATAATTTCCCTCAGTGCTGGAGAGGCTGGTGTGGATTCCCATTTCTCTGCCCCCTCACCCTACCCCTTCCAGCTCTGGAGGCACTGGCCCCCATCTCTAGCAACAAGGCCAAGGAAAGGGCTTTAACCCTGAGGATTTTCCCTGAGTACCTTGGGAGAGGCTGGGAATTTTGGCAATGAGGAGAGAAAGAAGAGGAGATAATAATAAGAGGAATAAGAATACCCAAGCGCAGAACTCTACATGAATGAACTGCTCCAAGGTCACCTGGTAAATGGCATGGAGACAGGTGGGACAGATTTCCTCCCTGTTCCCTGTCCTCTAATGAAAGATGCACTTTAATGTGCTGATTTCATTTGCACCAACTTCTTTTAAGTGCAAAGCAAATGCAGAAACTCCAGAGATTTGCTGCACTGCTAAAAAAAATCTTTAGTAAATAATTAGCTAAATCATGCATTTATGTATGTAAGTTTTGTGGTGTTTACAGATTAATAATAGTAACAGACTTCGTGTGGTAGGGTCGGGACAGTGGGTTTACACCTCATCCCCGATTTCATCAAAATTGTCCAGCAAAATCCGTACTTTTTTATTCTAGGGTGTTGGTGATGACACAAGGAGAGAGAAAAAACAAATCTCACTGGGACAGTGTGGACAGGAGTGCCTGTTTGCTCTGGAAAGAATTGGAAGAAGCAGAAAAGAAGTGGATTGCTGTGGTACATTAATTGTACAAGAATTGCAAAATGGCTGAAAACAGAGGGATGATGTTTATAAAGCTGTTTAGTTTTGAAAAGATCAAAGGCAGAGGTAGAGAAATAATCCATTGGACGTGTCTAGTTGCAAAACGTACCTTGTAAAAAAAATTCAAAAAAAAAAAAATTCAAAAAAAAAAAAAAAAAAAATCCTGGCTGTTTCGTTTGGCTCCTGCCTCTGCCCGGGGCTGGGTCAGCTCGGCTGGGCAGCGCTCCCCGGCAGCCGAGGCTGCAGCGCTCCCTGCACCGCCCTGCCCGCTGTGACAGCGCGGGTGTCCGCGGGAAGGACAAACCCCCAGCGTCTTTGGACGAGAGAGCTTGGAGCAGGTCACCGGGCCACTGGCGGTGACACCCAGGGCTGCCACTCCGGGCACACGCCAGCCAGATCCACTCGGGGCTCGATTTAGGGGACAAACCAAGTGCCCTTTGATGGGTGATGGGGAGAGGCCGCATGCCCTCGAAAGCCACCCCCAAGTGCTCGATGGCTGCGTGGGCTCTGCAGTTTGTCCATCCCAAACCGCGGTCCATCTCCTTCCAAACCCACGCACCGCTGTCCCCACCGCCCCGGAGCCAGGACAGGAGCCACTGGCTGCAGGGCAGCTCCCAGGCTTAGGGAGGGGACAGGGCGGGCAGGGACAGGCGGGGCGGGTGTAGGCTGGGACAGCCAGGGCAGCACCAAGCAAGGCAGGCACTGGCAGGACAAGGACAGTAACACGACAGGGACAGACAGAGCAGGGACAGGCAAGGCAGGGAGAGGAGAGACAGGCGCGGGGAAAGCTGAGAGGGGAAACAGCTTCTCTGTCCCCGCATTTTGGGCCAAGGACCGTGTCCGGGGCCGGCTGTGGGAGCGGAGCGGCAGAGCCCGCCCCGTGCCCGCAGGCGGCTGCGGAGGGCAGGGAGGGATGCCCGCAGCCCCTGGGCACCGCGGGGACGGAGAACGCCCAGTGCCCACCCAGCGCTGCTGTTCCCCAGCTGCAAAGGGGAGGAAGCCGCTCCCCTGGGCCCTCCCCGAGCGCTCCCCGGAGCCGGGAGCGGGGGCCGAGGCCGCCGGTGCCCCCGAGGGTCCCCCCGGCCCCGGGGCTCCCGCGGCCGCCGCCCCCTCACCCCGGCGCGGAGCTGAGGCAGAGACTCAAAAGAGCAATTTCACAATCGCCTATTAAAATGAGGCTGGGCGGAATTGCATTTCCCCGTCCCTTTAATCCAATAAGTCAGAACTTCTTAACTGATTAATTACAAAATTAATGAGTAAAATGGCAGCGTTTGGGTGAGGCAGGGTTGTGGGGGATTTTATTTTTTTTTTTTAATGTTGTGGTCTTTAAAAAGACTGATGGAAATAAAGTTGCCTCAAAGCATCAGGGTGTTTTGATGCCTGTAATAGCAATTTAGTTATTATATTAATAGATTTCCTCTTTATTTTTAACAAGGCATTGTTAAATATGTTCTTGTTTTGTCTGAAGGAGGAACACTGGAGTTTGCATTTCCCATTATACGAATCCTCACCGTGCAAAGAATTATTTGGCATTATTTCTCTGCCTTAGATCTCAGCACTAATGTGAGTTTATCAGCACATTTCACGGGGGGAGCAGGACAGGCAAAGCCCCAAACCCGAGTATCCCCCGGCACTCCGCAGCACCAGCGCTCGTGTTTACAGGCATACTTTTCCCTCTGGAAACTACAGCACCCAACCCAGCACAACCAACCCCCGAGACGAACCCCTCTGCCCACAATTCCAGTTAGACAGGGCTGATTATTTGAGACAGCACCACAGCAGCAGTTCAAAGCACACAAAATGTATGCTTTCCCCTGCTAAAAATCCGCTGGAGAAAATGCGGAGGTGACGCAGCAGCAGCAGAGATGAAGGAGTTTTACTCTGTCGTAATCAACTGTGAGGTGCCTTCTTTTCACCCAGCGATTGTCACTCTCGTCAGAGAGGAATGCAAGGCAGAGATGTGTGCCGGGGTGGTACCCACAGGTACCTGCGCTGGCTTTTCCCCACCGCGGCCCCAGCTCAGGATGCTGCGGCTCAGGCGCTGCTGCAGCGGCTCGGAGCAGTGCCGGGAGCCGCTGCCGGGCTGCTCACACGAGCTGAATGTGTTTGGGAGGCTCTCTTGGATCAAACAGGCTCCTACCTCCATTAACGGCTTGTATTTTTAGGGCAAATATATAAGGAGAGGTGAAACTTGATGTGAGTGGGAGATCTTTCTTCCCTCTCTAAGCGCTTTTAGTAAATAAAGGAAGGGGGGAAGGGGAAGACGGGGATGCTCAGTAAAGCACTAATGGGTATTTGTCCCCTCTGCAGTTGCGTGGAGAGTGGCATCAGGCACAGGAAGGTGCCTGCCCCCTTTACTGGGACCTTTACTAGACATGGGCTGATTCAGTAAGCGAGGGGAGAAACCCACAATGCCAATCCTGTTTTCCCCCCTTTCCTTGGGGTAAAACAATCTCTCCAAAGACCTCACGGCCAGGACCACATTTCTAGGGATGGCTCAGGATAAACATATTTCCCGAGATCAAAAATACAATCAAAAATTTGGTGCTTTTTCTTTTTTTTCCCCCTTTTTTCCTAGGAAAAGGCTCTTCCCATAGCCTGCCTGCGGGCACTCCCAAACAGTATTGAAGATACCTGTGGGAAGGGGTGTGGGGTTAGAGGGAGGAGGCACAGGGATGCTCCAGCCCCACTGAGTGGGGTCCTCCAGCCCAGCCTTGGCTCAGCCCTGGCTCAGCTGCTGCTCCCGAGTGGAGGAATGACCGAGCTGGAAGTGCTGCTCAACTTCTGCAGGGCCAGCTGAGGGAACAACACCAGAATCCACACATGAAATGGGGAAATGACACCACTGAGGGCCAGACATGTCCTTGTGTCCGGACAGATGGACAGCAGCACAGCCGGCCCGGCTCAGAGCCCACGGGAGCTGTAGGGATTTTACAGATACATTCTGCAAAATATCCCCATGAAGTGGACGTGTCCTACAGGCTCTAGGTGAGCTGTGCAGGCTGCACAAACACAGCTGGGGGGCGGGGAGCATGCAGGGGGTTACAGCATGAGCACACACACGGCCTGGCCATGCAGGGAGACGTGCCACCCCACCATGTATGTGTTGCATAAATATATAAATAAACTCCAGTTCACTCAGCACATCCATGAGGAAGGAGCAGTAAAGCTGCCCCAAAACATGGGCAATGTCACAGGCATGGGAGAGGGGCTGTGGCTGTGCCCACCAGAGCCATGGGGGAATTTGTCCCCATTTTCCCCCCCGAGGCAGATCCGTGCTTGGCTGTGGGGTGCCCTGAGCAGATGGTGGGGAGCAGGGCAGGGGCACCAGGCCTGGGGGGTCAAAGGCTGTGCCAAGGGATGAGGGGAGCCCTGACCACTCCCCTCCTGCATCTCCCCACCCTGAATGAACATCCACAGCTGGCCTGAGTTTGCGGGGGTGCAGGGGAAAGCAAAAGTCAGAGGGATGAGGATGGGGAGGCAGGGAATTGTGAGGGTCTTTGAGTGGGGGGGCAACATCAACCAGGGATGTCTCCAGCCCTTGAACCCCCTTTCCCAGCATCCAGGGCCCGTTCACAGGCAGACCCCCTCCCACAGCCCTCAGTGCAGACAGAGCCTGCACCCAGTTTCCCAGAGCCGTTCCCCAACATTTTGCAGAAACCCTGTTAAATAAGCGGCGAGCAGTATTTAAACACAGCGCTGTAATTATCAATTCCCCCACATCCCCCCCTCCAGACGTGAGGGTTTAATTGGCTCCAAGACGAGGAAGCTGCGAGCAGCGTTATAAAACGAACTGACCCCGCGAAATGATGCAACATCTGGAGGCAGGGCAGGCGGGGAGGCAGGAGCATCTCTGCGGAGCATCCCTCCGTGCAGCCTGCGCCGCCGGGAAGGGCCCTGCGGAGCTACATCCCAGCTCCTGCCTCGGCAACCCCGTGCTAAGAAAGAGAAGCCCCTCGGTGCTTACCTGCCCGCAGCGAGGCGCGTCCCCTCAGCACCTGCAGAACGGGAGCCCTCTCCTTTCAAACGGCCCTCAAAAATTTCCCCTAAGTCCACCCGGGTGATTATTTTTTTAGAGCTAATCAAGGAAGTAAAGTTAAAGAGGAGGAGAGTTCCTCTTGTTTGGGGTCTGATTTGGGAGAAGGAGGGGGTGGGGGGAGTTAAAGAGACCAGTTGCTGCCCACTGCTTTGACCAGTGAGGGATTCAACCCTTATTACCATTTTGTTTTTGTCCAGATTTCCAAGTAGGGCCCCCTGCATTCAAATCATCGCCCTCCATCCTTATTGTAAAGGACAGGCCTTAGCGGGCCCCCTTTGGATTGTCCTCCATTAACAATCCCTTCTTTTGTGGAGGTGTTTCTTTTTCTATTCACACACATCGCTGATGGTACTTCAGGCCCAGCTCTTAAAGAAACTGTTTGCAAAATTATACCTTTCCTCACACTACTCCACAAGGAAGCGGGGAACTGTAGTTAGGAAAACATTCTTGAGGCTTGTAATTTAATTAAAAATGTTAAAGCTGGCAAAGGGGAAGGGAGAGGAGCATAAGGGTGCAAAAGCAGGAACCAGGTTTATTTTCTCTTTGAGCTCTGCAGCCCCTGCACGGGCAGGGCTGGGGGTGTGGGGCAGTGCTCACACTCCTGCCCGTGCACACCCAGAGCGTGTCAGCCTGCACAGGCACACGGGCTGCCCACGGCTGTCTGCTCCACGCTCCCGGGCCAGGCACAGAGGAGGCAGCCAGACACCCTTAAGCAAATAATGTTTTTAAGATGTGAATGCAAGCTCGGACATGCGTGGACAGAGCCCGAGGGGCACGGCTGTGCAGCGGGCGCCTGCAGCTGCCGGGTGCTTGGGGCAAAGCCCTGGCCTGTGGTGGCTGTGGGGGGTTGCACATTGCACCCTGCCAGCCTCCTCCTGAACCCTCTCTCTTTACGAGTTTAGGCTGAAAGCAAGCTGGAGGAGCTGCATCCTGCTCGGCTCCTCGCTCTCAGAAAGGCTCAGAAGCACGTCTGCAGCGAGGACGCCCTTCCTTTGGTTATTGTTGTTATCCCCGTCGCCAACAGATCTGTAAATGTTCAAAGAACAACACGACTTTAAAAAAAAAAATCATAATAATTCAGCTGGCGAAGCAGGGCAGAGCCTGACCTCCGGCTCCATGGATGAGTGCTTCACTGGGACCCCTGCTGAGCCAATGTGGACCTTCAACATCAACTCAGAAATTGGTGTGATTTGCCTGGGAAACCAGCAGTCATAGAGCAACTGGCCTTGACAAGATGAAGAGGAAATGTATAGAAGACGTTTAATGGGTCGCAAAAGGAGGAGGGGGGAGAAACTCAGCCTGGAGTGCTGCGTTTTATATGTCTGGAGGGGCCCTTCTGCAGGAAGGGAAGGAGCAGGGCTGGGGAGGGGAGACTTTTTCGGGTTGGGCTTCACTTCCCAGCCATCAGAATCCATCCGGGAACGCTCTGCCCTGCAAAAGGTTATTTCTCTGTCCCTGGCTGGGACTCAGGCCCGGGCTGGGCTTCCAATAAACCCGGTGATTTCTTTAATGTCAGTGAATAGCTGAAGGCAGCCCGGCTGGCGAGGCTTTGTACATAGACGCACTGGGCTTGGATTATGCACGCCTAATCGCCTAATTTTCTTCGAGTGATCTGGATGCTGTACTCTTGGGCTGTGGAACATTTTATAAATAGCTGTGCTTGGAGTTAATATGATTTACTGGAGAAAGACCAGTTAAGCAATTCCCCACCTAAGTAGAGCAGTAATGAACAGGCTCTGGAGAAGATGCCTTCCCCACCGGCTCCGAGAGGGGGTGGGCAGGGAAGCAGGGATGCAGAGAGGTGATGTTTATTTGTGTGCGTGCACAGAGTGTCATTGATTTTTAATTGTATTAAAAGAATTGCAGTAGCCACAGGCTGCCTCTAGGACTGGACTTTTCCCTTAAATATGTGCAGTGAAGCTGTGGCCTCCTCCTCCTGCTAATGCTTGTACTGCTGCAAAATCCCACTGTGGGAGCGAGCGGGGACAGCAGAGCCCACTGCACATCCCTTCCCCTTCCCCTTCCCCTTCCCCTTCCCCTTCCCCTTCCCCTTCCCCTTCCCCTTCCCCTTCCCCTTCCCCTTCCCCTTCCCCTTCCCCTTCCCCTTCCCCTTCCCCTTCCCCTTCCCCTTCCCCTTCCCCTTCCCCTTCCCCTTCCCCTTCCCCTTCCCCTTCCCCTTCCCCTTCCCCTTCCCCTTCCCCTTCCCCTTCCCCTTNCTTCCCCTTCCCCTTCCCCTTCCTTTTTCCTTTTCCTTCTCCTTCTCTCATCCCTTTCTCCTTCCCTTTCTAAAGGCAAACCAAACCAGGAGGTCTCTCTGCTGCCCTGTTCCCCATTCTGAGGAAACCCTCAAAAAACCCCTCAAAATTGTCATGGGGTGCCAGCAGAGCCAGGCTGAGCCCTGAGGGACAGGAGCAGCACTTGTCCTGTCCCCTCCACCAGGGAGGTGACAGCGGCTGCAGCCTTGGCCAGGAGAGTCAGCAGTGCCTGGAAACCCAGTGAAGCCACTGCTGAGCACAGTGTCCCCCTGCCACAACCACTGAAGCCCTGAACCACACCCACCAGGATTTCAGTGAGAACCCCAGTGGGGTCTTGTTCAGGGAGCTCTCTCCTCCCCATTCCCAGGAAAAATACACCCTGGGACAGTGTCCTGGAGCTTGGGGGAGCATTGCTGGGATCAGGGGTGCTCTCTGAGGAAGAAGGGGGAGATCAGCAGTTTGAGATGATGAAAACAACACTCTTCTCGTAGAAAATGCAAAGAGGAGAAATACACAGGCTTCAAACCTTGGTGGTGTTGGTGTGGGAAAGCTGTGTCCAAGGCTGGTCCTGGCTCTGTGCAGCAGGCAGCAGAGGCTGGAGATGGGGATAAAGTGCTCAGGCCTGAGCTCCCCAGCCCAGGCTGGCAGGGGCAGGGCAGGGGCAACATTGGCTGGTGGCTCACTGGTCACATCCCCTCTGAGATGTAGGAGACAGCTCCCCCGTGGTGGGGCAGGAGAGGGCCCCCCACCCCTGCCAGCACAAACCCCACACCCCAGCTGTGCCACCTCAGCAGGGAAGGAGCTGTGCACCCCCTGACACCAGCACTGGGGTGACCCCAGGCACGGGGGAGCCCCCCAGGGCAGCCCCTGCTCCCCCACACCGGGGGATGTCAGAGCCCACTCCCAGCCCCACACAAGTGCAGCATCCACAGCGCAGGCACACAATAACCAGGACCCCCCCACGCCCCCAGCACCTCCCCGCCCTCAGCTGTGCCTTCTCGAGGTGACCAGGAAAAATTAGGCTGGAAACTGTCCTGGTGATTGATCCGACCAAATAAACATCTCTGGGGAAAGGGGGGAAGGAAGAAAAAAGCCCTTCTGCAGCATGGAGCCCGAGAGGGGAAGCAGGTAATTAGCTATGTGATGGAGCAATCCTCTCCTGCCGAGGAAATTCTTGACACCAGAATTCTGCCCTGGGAAACCAAGTGTGACCCAAGTGAGGATTTTTACTTTCCCCCTTCCCCTTTTTAAAATTAAGATCATTATATGTTTTTTAAATGTCAAGCCCAGGAAGAAGTGGCGGGGGTGGGGGCTGGGGAGCTGCGGGCATTCTTCACTTCAGAAGCTTGAATGTTTCAAAGTTGCTGCTGTGCTGTTAGCTGACGGCTATTGTGTGTGTTTAAGGCTGGGGGGGCCTGGGGAGGGGGCTCGGACCCCCCGTTGGTGTGGATTTGCTGTCCAAAGACCGTTAGAAAGAGGCAAGAATGAATGAGATTGAATGGAATTGTAATGCACAAGGCCCTCCTCCTTTCTCAAGGAGCTGGGAGGCCAGGAAAGCGAGTCGTGGGGAGAGCAGGCAGCTTTCCTCCACATAGGAAGAGGCTTTGCAAATCAGCAAATTGTATATTTCTAGGAGAAGAGGGGAGGGAGAGGGGTTATTTATTTTTTTTTTTATTACAGATCTGGAAAAAAAAATAAAAAAAGCCCTGCAGCAGCTAAGAAGACCAAAAGGAGACAGAGAGAGAAAGGAGGGAGAGGAGACTTGATAGAAAAATCTGATTCCCAAACCTCTTGTAAGTGTAATTACTTTCTAAGAAAATGAATTTCTTTCTGAGAAAGATAAAAAATTGTAGAAGAATGTCTGAAATTATATCAGGGGCCAAACTCTGCTGGTGCCTTTCCTACACAGAGAGATTTCTGGGGCAGCAACCAGAGGCCTAGAACCCGCGAAACCTTTGTCTGAGACTTGAAAGAGATCTGGGCTTCATTTTAAAGAGATTTTGCTTTCTCCTCCAGGCTGTGGGTGAGATCCGAGGCGATGCTCGGGCTGGCGACGGGGCAGCGGCCGCTCGGCGCTGCTCCGGTGCCTGGGCCACGTCCCGGTGGCAACAGACAGACAAAGGCTGCTTATTATTGACTTATTCGGCAGAAACGAGCAGGGGGCTGAGATTTGGGGGTATTTTAGGGCTCTGCAATGTGTGTGTGTGTGTGTGAGAGCACGTGTGTGGTGTGTGTGTGTGTGTGTGCGTGTCTCGTTGTCCAGGACGGGGCTGAGCGCACGTTTTCCACGGTTTGTTGTGCCGCAGTTGATTTGGGGTTCAATTTTGTATATTTTTCTAATGTGGTCATCTATGCATGGTGGAGCAGGGGCTTGGAAATGGAAGGAAAGTGGAGGCATGTTGCTTGTCTCTGGGATTTCTTTGTTCGGGGAACAGTAGGTGGTAGGTTTAAAAAGGCAGAGAGCGACAGAGGAGGAGAAGAAGAAAGAAATGAAAAAGGGAAAAAAAATGGCCCTTTACGAATCATCTGACTATTTTCTTCTGGGATGGAGAAATGCTGCATTAGAGATTAAGGAAGGGCTGTGCTTAAGACAAAATGTCTCACTGGAAGTGCTGGTGAAATAGCAGCCAAACCCAGCCTGCCTTTAAAGCCTGGGATCAGGAAAAGGCTGCAGGGCCGCACAAGCGGGGGATGAGCTGCTGAGGGTATTTAATGGCAAACTTTAGAGGGGCTGAGCCGATGGTGGGTTTGTTTTAAAGGAGGAATAAACCCTGCTGCCAGCCTGCCGAGCAGCAGCGCTCCCCCCCCCTCCCCACCATATGACACCGCTCAGTCACTACCACGGGGTTCGCATTGACAGGAGGCTCCAAATACCCCAACCCCGCTCCACCGGGGAGGGCAGAGCAAAATCAACCCCTCGGGTTCTCGGGGAGGATTCGCGGGGGGACAGGGGCAGCTGGAGGAGGGAGCTCTCGGGGACAGACAGACCGACAGAGCCAGCTCCCCGCAGGGCCCTCCGGCCGGGTGCGAACCTATCGGGAAGGGCACGGAGCGAAACAACGCCCCATTTGAGGGGACAAACAAGGCGCGGGTGTCCCGTGTGTCCCCCCAGGGCTGACCCGGGCGCCCCCGCGCCGCTGCTGCGGCTCAGCGCCTTCAACACCATGGACAGCGAAGCGGGGCCGGGCCGGGCCGGGGGGAGGACGGCGACCTGCGACCGGGGCAGAGGGCAGGGGACCGGTGACAGAGGGACCAGGGGGCTCGGGAAGGCCGGGTCCGGCCCGGATGGGAGGCCAGAGGCCGGGGCTGGGCAGGGGGGAGGCTGCCCAGCCGCGCTCGCATCCCGGGCATCCCTAGAGCCCCTCCGCATCCCTCGTCCCCGGCTCGGAGCAGCACCCTCGGGGCTGGGTGCGGATGCCACGTCCGAGCCTCCCCCGGGGACAAGCCCCGTGCAAACGGTAAACCTGAGCGTTTTCCTCCGTGTTAATTTGTTTAGGTTGTTTTCTTTTAAATCGATAAAAGATTGAGAGCCTCGGTCTGGCGGAGTAAATAGGTCAATATGGAACAGGCTCTAAATAAGCAGATTTTTTTTTTTTTTTTAAGTTTCAGAAGATGAAAAGCGAAGGGAAAATTCCCTTTGCTGTGTAACGCCAAACGCTGATTGTCCCTGGTTTGTGCTTGTCATGAACCGCAGCATTATAAAAGAGGAAGAGGAAAGGGCACACAAACAGGGACAGGGGCTCTTAGTGCTAGGGCTGCCTTGTAAATATGGCTCTTGAGTTTGGGAGGTGATATTTCACCTCCCTGCAGAGTATTTCAGTAGGCAATGGGGCCCACCAATTTTTTACGAGCTGCTATTTGGAGGCGGTTTCCCCTTCGGAGCCTGGCCTGGCATGGCACGGCCATCAGCGAGGGAGACGACGGCCTCAAAACAATTGCTTTGCTCCAGCGGGGAAGGGAATAGATCCCTCTTCCAGCGGTTGTTGCCCAGCTGTCCTGGAAATGCTCATAGTGCTGAGGCAGGGAGAGACTTCCAGCCCCGGAGCAAGACACCTTCCATCAAAATCATTGTATCCTGCCTTCCCTCACCTCACACCCTTCCTACCACGAAGGAAAATACCACAGGGCATGGAAATACACCCAGGAAAATAAATCCTCGCCTGAAAGCTCTGTCAGCGAACACGCACAGCACTGCTGGTCATAAAAGTTACTCTAGGCAGGGTACAAGGGTGTGTAGAAAGCCACAGACCTGCACATCCTGTCACAGAAATGAGTGTGAGTGTGCCTGTATACAGGATTTTGGGGAGTGTGTGCGTTTCGAGTGGGAGGGATGGATAATTAGCACTGAAGAAGCAGGGTGCTTACCAAAAAATTAAACACACGCAAGGCTTCCAAGCAAGACCTCTACTAACTGGACATGGTCTGCTTGTTATTAAACACGATTTCTTTTCCCAGAAATTACATTTGGTGACCTGAGATAAATAAATAAATCTCAGAGCCTATTCCCATTGTAGCAGCCGCCCTGTGATGAGGTCTGTAAGTTTAACCAACAAGAGCTGCAGCAAACCTATCTCTGCTTCCCAGCTCGCAAAATGGATGTGGTGGAAGGATACAGTGAAGCACCAGCTGAACTGCAAGTGCAGGATGCCGAGAGGGACGGGGAGAGATGCCTGGGTGCCACGGCATAGGTTAGAGCAGGTTGAGGGCAGCAAACCTATACGTGCTTTCAGCGTTTTCCAGAGTGGAAGTTTTAGCTTAAAGGAAAAAAAAATACTCTCCCCGTTTGTCACTTGGAAGTCAAACCCATTTCCTTCCAGGTCCTCGCTCCTGTGAATCTGAGATCATGCAGCGTTAAGAAAAATCTAGCATTAAACCCCAAATTATAAAATTCGTATTGTATATTTAAAGGGAGCCTCTTACTTTATATAACTCAGGACACATTGTCTCTTCTTGGAGAGAACGGGGGTGAAATCCTACACATTACTTTAAAAAATAAAAAGGAAAAAAAAAAAGGAAAGAAAGAAAACACGTTTTAAAATTACATCTATGTCAGCTCTAAAGAAAATTATCGCTGATGTCTTTTTGAGCTTGGAAATATAACTGTAGGATTCAGCTTTCCCCTCCCCCTCTGCCCCTCCACCCCCTCCCTTCCCAACAGAAAAAAAAAAAAAAAAAAAAAAAAAAAAAAAAAAAAAAAAACAAAAGAAAT